>BQNB010095246.1:0-25914 GCA_026074375.1 Tanacetum coccineum
AGCTGACACTCATGGGGTATTAAAATCTTACATAAAAGCTTGCATTCTATAAACCTTTCTTTTCACCTCAATGGAAATTTCTTATCCATACAATTCTGCAATGCCTTAGTGCTAAGACTACTGCCTGGAATGAATTTAGTAGCACTATGGCCTCAACTATCATTTGTCTTCCACAAACCAAAAATTTAACTTTTCCAAGTACATTTTTGATAATATGGTGAAGAACTTGGAGGGTGGGGTTAAATTTCTAATGTATCCAAGGTTTGTGCAAGTGTTCCTGGATAAACAAGTTGAAGGAATAACCAAACATAAAGAAATTTATGTTATACCTTCTCACATTAAGAAGATCTTTGCTAATATGAAGAGAAAAGGAAAAGGTTTTTCTGGGAGAGTTACCCCTTTATTCCAAACTATGATAGTTCAAGCTCCTGAAGAATTAGGTGAGGGTTTAGAAATACCAACTGATCCTCAACACACACCTACTATTATTTAACCATCTATATCACAGCCTCAGAAGAAACAACCAAGGAGGAAACAGAGGAAAGACACTGAGGTTCCTCAACCTAGTGGTTCTACAGAACCTATCACTGACGAGGCTGCCAATTAGGAGCATGTACCTATACATTCCAATGATCTACTACTTAGTGGTAAGGATAGATTGAAACTAAATAAATTGATGGAACTTTGTACCAACTTGTCACAAAGAGTTCTTGACTTGGAGAACACAAAGACCTCTCAAGTTGCAAAGATTTCTAAATTAAAGGAGAGGGCCAAGAAGCTTGAAAGGAGGAATAAGTCAAGAACTCCAGGGCTTAAAAGGTTAAGGAAGTTTGGTAGAACTGCCAGAATAGAATCCTTTGAAGATGAAGGTTTGGGTGCTTAGGAGGATGCATCCAAATAGGGGAGGAAAATTGTTAATCTTGATGCTGCTGCAGAGGTTACTTTGGTTGATGAGGCTCAGGAGAGGATTGATGATAATTTAATGTTTGATACAGGAGTTTTGATGAGCAAGAAGTTGAAGTTGAAAAGGTAGTTAGTATTGCTGAAGTTACTACTATCAGTGCTATAACAACAACTATTGATGAGTTGACTCTGGTTCAGACCCTAATAAAGATCAAAGCAGCTAAACCTAAGGCTGTTACAACTGCTGCTACAACAACTACAACTGGTGTTACAAGACCCAAGGCTAGAGGAGTTGTAGTTCAAGAGCCAAGTGAATTTAGAACAACAACATCATCTTCACAAACATCACAACTTCCATAGGTTAAAGACAAAGGGAAGGTAAAGATGAAAGAACCTGAGAAGCCTTTGAAAAAGAAAGATCAAATTTTGGTGGATGAAGAAATTGCTCAAAGACTTCAAGAAGAATTGCAAGCTGAATTAGAAGAAGAGGAAAGGCTGGCAAGACAAAAAGAAGAAGTGGATAACTTAATTTTGTAGGATAATACTCAAGCTATGATGGAGGCTGATTATGAGTTAGCTCAGAGACTACAAGCAGAAGAACAGGGTGAGTTGACCATTAAAGAAAGATCAAAACTATTTATATAGCTCATGGACAAAAGGAGGAAGCACTTTGCAAAGCTTAGAGCTGAAGAGATCAAAAAAAAACCACCAACCAAAGCTCAAAAGAGGAATCAAATATGTACTTATTTGAAAAATATGGCTAATTACAAGCATAGTCAGTTGAAGAACAAAAGTTTTGAAGAAATTCAGATGTTATTTTACAATACTATGAAGTGGGTAGATTCATTTATCCCTATGGATACAAAGGTTGTGGAAGGAAGTAAAAGTCAGGCAGAAGGAAGTAAGAAGAGAACAAGAGAAGAACTTGAGTCTGATAATTCGAAGAAGAAAAGATAGATGAGAATGTAGAAGCTGAAGTAGAGGATGAAGCAGAAATGAAAAAGCTTATGGAGATAGTTCCTAATTATGAGGTAGCAATTGATGCTATACCACTAGTCATTAAGTCCTCAATCATTGTTGACTAGAAAATCATCAAAGAAGGAAATATAGGATACTTTTAAATCATTAAAGCTGATAGTAGTTCAAGGAGGTATTCATCAATGATTAGGATGCTTCAGAACATTGACAGAGAAGACCTGGAAACACACTGGAAGTTTGGTTAAAGCAAAACATGGTAGTACAGAGGCCAGAGGAGGATATGAAAGAGTGTATATAGGTATATTGAAGGTAATTTTAAACCAAGATGTAGAAAGTGAAGTATGGAAAAATCTACAAGGATACAATGTGACAGTTTAGAAGCTATTTTCTTCAAGTGGAGTACATTTTGTGAAATTTCAAAATCTGCATATCTTTATGCTGGTAGAGAAAAAGTATCCACTCACACCTGCAACAATCACAAAAATTCTCAACAAGAAGCTTTCAAACTGACCATTGGAATAAGATGTGCTACTAATTTCTAAAACGTATGACAAAACAGGTCAAGAATCCTGGAAGTATTTGAATGCATCCTCCTGGTGATGGTGAAGACTTTTAATGAAGAAACTTGAGATTCAGAAGAAGAATATCAAGTTTAGGGGAGGATTGTTGGGATTAAAAGCTTCTTGATGTTGTTTGGAAGTAACTGCTGCTAAGGTTAGAGTTACTACTGCTAGTATATATTACTATGCAAATGGAATTAAGATTGCTCAGAAGACTAGAAGAAATACTACTAAGTAGTTAATACTGCTAGTATAAAAGTTACTACTGTTAGTGTAACTTAGTACTGCTAGTACTGCTTGAGTAAAGTTACAACTGTTAGCATAAAGTTAGAACTGCTAGTGTAACTTAGTACTACTGATGAAGAATGAAGAAAATATTCTAAGTAGTTACTACTGCTTGTACACAGTTAGTGCTGCTGGAATAAAAGTTAATGCTGCTACTTACAATTGCTAAAGGATTATAACTGCTAGAAGAGTTTCTACTGTCGAAAGGATAAAGACAAGAAAAAGGATTAAGATGAAGATAGTTTATCAAGATTACTTACGGGATAAGTATGAGATATTTTTGTAAAATATACGTATAAGTTATTTGTTTATGGGAAGCCTTACAAGGGTATCTGGACATAGGAAAGCTGAACACGAATTGATGGCTTAATCGGGAAGATAGTAACTTGCCGGTTCACTCTTATCGTGTTGTCTGCTTTGAGACGCTCCGGTAATGAGAACGGATAGTACAGCTACAAAACCCTGTCAAGGAGATTCTTTAGAATTCTATGTGATCACAGATAGTATTTATACTGATTAACGTGGAACCGTGGTTATTACAACCTTATTTGACGAAGTGACAAAGCCACTTTCGTCCATACTTGTTGATTATCACTAACCCTTTCATGCAGGTAATCCCGATGGTCATAGCTATTGGATCAAGACAAGTCAAGATTCAATGTCACATGCTCATACTTGTAAAGACATCATGAAAGCTCAAGTACATGTTTCAAGACTTCCGCTACTCTGATACCGTACGTCTTTCTTGAAGTGACGAAGTATTAAAGTCAAATAATTTCAAAGAAGTTTCCGTTACTCTGATAACGTACGTCTTTCTTGAAGTGACGAAGTATTAAAGTTAAATAATTTCAAAGAAGTTTTTGTCACTCTGATACCAAACATCTTTCTTGAAGTGACGAAGTGTTATAGATAAAGAATTTCAAGAAAGATGTCTTATTCAAGCTTTCAACAGTATGAGCATGTTAGTCCAAATATCACAAGTGCACTAGACGGCGACAAGATCACAAAATGATGATAAGAGATTATGCTTGGTTGATGATCTCAAAGAAGTTCAAGTTTACATACAAGTCAAGCCAATCAGAACAAGCTCAAGCCTAAATCTAAAATCACTATGCCATATTCACAAGATGAAGTCATGAAAACAAATCTGCCACAAGACTGAAGAAAAATCATAGTATTCTAGGTTTATGTTTTTGTAAAATTGAGTGACCTCCCTTAGGGGGAGATTGTTAGGAATACGAAAAGTATCGGTCACTTCCATTATATCGTTAGATAGCTAGTATAGTAATATTTGGAAATTAAATAGGCTAGCTTAGGAAAAGCCCGGACAAAGCCATATGGCCGCCATTAAATATATAAACCCTTTCCATGATATGAAATGGTGGTTTGGTTGTTTATTATTTGCTCAAAACTAACTAATTATACATTATTCTCTTTCACTATCTCTCACTAGAAGCAACCTCTCACTCTCTTTCTCTATCTAGATTTCTTCATTCTTATAGGTATGTTTAAAGATTACTTATATTCTATACTTCAGGAGAGACAGAGTCCTGAAGAATGGGGGATTCTGTGGGTATGGTGTTTTCATATGCAGGTATGTAGGGAAAGTACTCAATATTGCCAGGACATTGAGTGACTTCACTCCTAGGTTCAAGGAATTCATCATCTAGGAAGGATCTGTTTTCATTAAAGTTGATTGCATCCCCTTCGGTGTTTGATTAGGAAATAGCTTCATCATCCTCACTGAAAGTGACATGTATAATTTCTTCCATCTCTTGCCTTCTGATGTTGAATACCTTGAATGCTTTGGCCAGTAGAGAGTAACCAAAGAAGAATCCATCATCAGCCTTTTCATCAAACTTTCCCAAGTGGCCCCTGTGATTGTGGATATACACAGGGAATTTAAACACATGGAAGTAGCTGATATCAAGAGATCTTCCTCTAAACACATCATAGGCTGTCTTCCCATGTCTTTTCACTATGATGGATCTGTTTTGAGTATAGCAGGCAGTGTTGACAGCTTCTCCCCAAAATTGTTTGGGGAGCTTTGCACTATTTAACATAGTCCTAGCTGCTTTAATCAGGGTTTTGTTTCTTCTTTCAGCTACACCATTTTGTTCAGGGGTACAAGGAGATGAGAAATTTTGAGATATACCCTTTTCATCACAAAATTCTTCTAGCTTGTGATTTCTGAACTCTATTTCATTATCACTTCTTAGCTCCTTTACCCTTACTTTATTGAGGTTTCCATCTTTCTGATAAAAGACTTGATACAGTCAGCTGCATTACTCTTTTTTCTTGAGGCAAAATACCTAGGTGTACCTTGAGTACTCATCTATAATGACTAGGGTATATTTGTTGTAGTTGATGGTTTGAGGTTTGACAGGTCTAAACAAATCCATGTAGAGGAGATGTAAGGACTTGTTGATGGAAAATGATCTCTTTGTTTTGAATGATGCTCTATGATGTTTCCCTTTCTCGCATGCTGAGCAGTTTTTGTCTTTAGAGAAAGTCAGAGAGGGAATCCCAGAGACAAGGTTGTGTTTTTCAAGGTTGTTTATGTTTTTGAATTTGAGGTGAGATAGTCTCTTATGCTAGAGCCAATTAACCCTTGGAGAAGTTAAGCAAAAGAAACAAGTTAGCTTTTCTTTATTAAAAGATGACATATCAATGACATAGACATCTCTTCTTCTAGGGGCAATGAGGACAACTTCATCATTTTGGTTGAAAATGGTTCCATGAGTCTTTGTAAATAACTTTAAAGTTTGCATCACATAGCTGAACTGATGCCTGATCAAGTATGCTTCAAGACCCTTCACAAAGCATCCCTGGAAAATGTGATTCCATTATAGAGTTAACTAATACTATATCCTTCTGTGCTCTCCTAAAGAGTTTCTCAAAAACCACCTATAGGGACCTGAACTCCTTTGATATCTGTGCCAGAATAATTGTTAAACCCATGTCATATGTCTAGAACAGCCACTATCTAGATACCATATAGACATCTTTAAGTTATCATGCATAGATATTTTCACACATATTAGTTCCTTTGTGAACCCACTTTTCAGTAGGTTATGTGGATCGCTTGTTAGAAATCCTTGGGTTTCTGCTGTTAGGGTGCTTCTTAGGACAGTTAGTTGGTTCATGAGCAATACTACCACATACTTCACACCATTTAGTATTTTGGATAGGATTGATAACAGATGACGATCTTATTGAGATAAATGCCTTGTAATAAATAATGAAATATTATTGTGTAATAGTGTTAGGTAGAAGTCAAATAGTCAAAGACTATAAGTCAAAGGGGCTAAATTGTAATTGTCTAGAAGACAAGAGCTCCATGGTCATTCATTGTAAAAGGTACAATACCCCCCGCCCACCTCATTTGTGTGTGTTCTTCTACAGTCTCTATTTTGTTTCTTATCTCATCTAATCTTCTCTAATCCTCCTCTCCTCCCTCTTTTCTCTCTACTTTCTCTCTCTAGACTAAACACTTTATTGCTTATTGATCCTGATTTTCAGACATAACAGGTGGTATCTGAGCTGCAGGAGCGATTTAATGTTGTTTAGGATGTGCTGTTATTTTCGACTGTCTTATTCGTTTTAGCTATAGCGTGAGCTTTATTTTTAAGCTTTTTTTTTTTTTTTTCGGTTTTAAATTTGAGCTTATTTTTGTGTGCTTATTGCTAATTTCAGGTGTGGTTTTATGCAACCGAGAATTTGATTGCTACAGTTTTATCGTATAAAAGAATCTAGGCAAGATTAGTATCCGAATATTGCTTATTTGTGCATATGTTTGATATTCAGCCAGCTTTTTTAATTTTCAAATTCAGTCAAATTTGTTACACTGGTCAAACTGGTAGTCAATGTCCACACTCATTAGTCAACTAGGTCAAATTCAGTAAAGTTAGGTACACCTGGTCAAAGTTTTTGTTAAAACTGGTCAAACTGGTAGTCACCGTGGTCAAACACAGTAGTCAATCTGTTCAAATTCGTAATAGTTTGTTACAACCTGGTCAAAGTTTGTTAAAACATGGACAAACTCTGTAGTCACTGGTCAAAACTCGCCGGAAGGGAAAGTTCCCCCTCAACTGGTCAAATTCAGTAACAGTTTATACACCAGGTCAAAGTAGTTGTTAGAACTGGTCAAACTTGTAGTTCAAAGTTTGTTACACCTGGTCAAAGTTGGTTAGAACTGGTCAAAACTCGGTAGTCCAAAGTTTGTTCCCCTGTCAACGAAGTTTTGTTTAGAAACTGGTCAAACTCTGTAAGTCAAAGTTGTTACACTAAGTTCAAGGTTTGGTAGAACTAGATCAAGACTCGTAAGTCAACTGGTCAAATTCGAGGGGGGGGGCAAAGTTTTGACGTGGTCATATTCATAAAGTTTGTTTCAACTGGTACAAAGGTTTGTTAGCACTTGTCAAAGTTTTGTTTCATCTGGTCAAAATTTGTTACATTTGGTCAAAGTTTGTTACATCTTGTCAAAGTTTGTTACAATCTGGTAAACTCGGAAGATTAAATTCAAAAGGTTAAATTCCACGGTAAAGTCAAATCAGTAATTTTTTGGTCAATTGGTCAAACGTTGAAAATTTCTTGGGTTCGTCGTGATAAATAGGGAAAATGGGATCAAACGAGGAAATAAGACGCTTAGCTCAGGAAGCTGAAAAACAACAATTATTTGCTCAAAAAGTCCAACAACAAAACACGAATTTGACTAGTCAGCTTGAGATGTATAAGGAAAGGGTTCGGATTTTGGAAGGTATTAACAAGGATAATAATTATCTCAACGAATTTCTTGAGGCTGATGAACGGGCAAAACGTTATAATAAACAAGCTCAGTCTCAATTTGTTCGTGATCGAGATATCATTCGAGATCTAGAAAAACAACGAGATAAATTAGAGTTAGATGTCAAGGATTATAAGAGACAAAAAGAGGAATATCAAAAGACACAAACGATTTTCAATCAAACACAGTGTAACAAAGAGGAAAAATATCTTGATGATATTCTTCAGTTACAAGCTAAAATCAAAGATCTTGAAAATGTTGTTTGTAAAATGGGCAAATCAACTGAAACACTTCGGTTGCTTACAAATGAACAAAAAGCTTTTCGGGACAACTTACGGAAGTCGGGTTTGGGATATAACGGTCCTTATGTTCTTTCACAAGCTTACGCCAAAATTCCTAAGTTGTATAATGCTTATGAACTGTGTAATAAGAGTGAACAACTGCATGTGTTTGATTCTGAGGAAACTCTTGAGGATGCTGAAAAGAGTCAATTAAAAATGAACGAGTTTCAAAAAGATGAAAAAGTTCAAGAGTTAAAGATACAACCAATCGATTACGGAAAATTGAACAAACTTTATGACAATTTTGTTCCTCAAAAAGAACTTTCTACTGAACAAACATATTCTCCATCATCTTGTATATCTTCTGTTTCAAAAATATCTTCTGAAGAATCTTCTTCTAAGACAAAACCAAGCATGGCATCAATGCCTAGTGTAAATCCAATGTTTGTGGATTTGAATGAAATGGAAAAATATTTCAAAACATTCTATGAGTTACTAGAAATAAATTGTAAACGTGAAAGCATTTTCTATACGTCTAAAGAAGAACAACGATTAACCGATGTTTGTGTAGAAGCAAAATACATTCTTCAAAATTGGCGTACCTATTTTGAAATCTTTCAGAAAGTATTTAACAAAGATGTAAAAGAAATGAAAGATGTTTTTGTTTCAGTGGAAAATGATCTTGATGAAACTTTCAAACAAAATGAGCTTGTAAAAGATCGACTCTTGGAAGCATCCTTGTAACGCCCCGACCCAAAAGGGTAGAAGTATTACAAGTATGGTGTGACATCAAAGGCATACATAATCATAACACAATTTCAAAAGAGTCAAAAGATGTTTCAAATGAGAGTAAAACAAACTATATCGGTTTAGGTAAATGATGCATATGGAGTCACAACAGTATTGTCAAAAAGAAATGTTGAATTGGAAAAAGATATTCAAAAATTTTAGAGGACAAAGAGTATTAGCTTATGAAATCGCACTTCAACACAAGTCCTCGAGAAAAAAAATATATCTTTGAAAACAGTGCAAAAAGAAAAAGTAAAAATTTTATGACATCAATACAACTCGAGAAGGCTCAATTGAAACAGACTTATAAAAATTTGTTATAGAAATCGGTTCAAAGGTCAAGGTTTGAGCCTAAACCATGTGAAGAAATTTCAATGTTAAGGACAATTTTGATGAAATTGAAACTAAAAAACATTGAGTTGGGAATATCGAGTGACGTCATTAAATTAAGAAGAATGAACAATTGAAGTTGACTTAACAAAAACTGTTTTATTCAATAAAAAAGTCCGAGTGGTACAAAAGACAAAAACTTTAAAATTCACTCGGGGAAGAAACAACATTCTTTTTGAAAACAAAACAAGTGTTTTTTATCAAATATAAAGGTTAATATGATGAGACTGGAAAAGGTTTTAACTCAACAAATAAAAGATTATATTAACGCTGTCAAGCTTGAATTGTCCAACATAACTGCTAAATTTGAGGCGTATTTTGAAAAACTTAAAAAAATGAAAGTTGTTCTTGAACGACAATTGGCTCGTAAGGTTGATGATTCTAAAGATGAAAAGGATCAATTTTGAAAGAAAATAAACATTGAGCACTCAATTGGAAAATCTTGAAAGGAAAGGTCTTTGATAACAAGTTTTAGATAAACATTTAATTTTTGAAAACCACCTAAGCTGATAAATTTTGAAAACTCTCAAATTTCAAAAATCAGGTTTACTCCTCAAAGTTGAAATTCAAAAGATTTTGGGTAAAACCAATCTCTAACACAATCTTTTGTACCTAAAAATTAAAAGATCACTTTTAAAACGAATTGCATATATTTGGAATTCAAAATTGGCAGCACAATATATTTGATTCATTGTCAACAATAGATATCAGTATTTGAGACTACATTGTGTATAATGCATTGAAAGTAAATTTGATCCTTAATCAGAAAAATAGAAACCAATGTTTCAAAATCTTCAAACCTAGAGAAAGGTTGATCAGCAAAGGAATCATACGGTTGTAAACCTCAAAACCGATTTTCAATGAAGGGTTTCTTTCAGTTTACAACCTAATCTTTGCAAAAAGAGTAGGAAATTTTCTAAGAACTCTCAAGTTTTGAAACACTTACTCCCAGAAGGGTTTTAAAAAAGAGCTTCAAAGTAAAGCTCAATCTTTCTGAAAACCAACTAACCTCTTGTTTTACATCGGTAAAACAAGTGTGGAGGCCAATTAAGAATCTCATACTTTTAAGCCATCTACTTCCTCAAAAGAGTTTTAAGACAAGGGAAAAACCCTTTTTTAAAAGGCAAGAATCAAGTTTTTGATCCACACTCTCGTTTTACACCGGTAAACCAAGTGTGGAGACCAAAGCAAAGTCATTTGAAAACTTTCAAATATTCCAATCAGAAATGTTTTTACTGCAAAACAAAATGAACTTTGGCTTTTGAATAAATCAAAAACAATGGAAGATTGTCAAACGCTTCTAAAACGAATTTCCAGAATGATACATCAAATGGTAACAATAAATGGAAATTTACCTCACACATACCAGAATTAAAACTCCAACAATGAACACCGGTTTTTCAAAAATAAATGAAAATCAAGAGGAATTTTAAATCTCCGTTGATTCCGCGAGAGCTGTTTTCAAATGAAACACCGGTTTCAAGCTCTCGTTGGAACTCAACATCTTTACATCGAATTGACACAACTTCAAAATGGTTTTCAAAACTTGGCAAACACCCGTTACATCGAGCATAAATGGGTTTCAAAAGGTTGCTGTCTAAATTTTGATGTTCGATGCTTGTAATTCCAAAAAATTTTTTTCAAAAAACAACCCAGTTTTCAAATAAAAGGAAAAGTGAACCCCGTTTCAAAGCGCTTTACTTCAAAGAAGAAAAATCTGTTTTTGTCCCGAGCAATTTTTTATCAAATTCTTTTCAAAAAGTATGCTTGCTTGTGACATAGCGACTCTAAGTAAATGTCATGCTTAAAAAAAGGAATAACTTTCTTCAAAATAAAGGAAAGTTTACATTTTTGTACATTTATCCTCGGCCACGGAAGCTTAACAAACTTCTCGGACTGAGCAATATCATTTAAACTATTCCAAAACTTGACTCAAGTAAAATGGTATACAAAGTTTTGAACATAAAATTTTTAAGATGTTATCAAAAAGATTTATCAAATCTTTCAAAAATTGGAGGTCTACACCCATTCCTCTCGATACTTTGAAAATTCGAATCATTTTTATAAATGGATCAATTTTTGAGGGGGAGTTTTAAAAAATCAAATGCCTTTAATGTTGTTGGATACATCTCATAAAAGTTCGAAAATTTATGTATCCAAAAACATTCATGAGATTCAAAGTGGTTTTTTTAGGATATACCAAGGCCACTCTTAACTCAGTCCCCTCAACTAATAATTGCGGTGGCATACAAAATGAAGTGTTTAATTATTGAGGGGGAGTATAATGGAAAATGTTTTGAACAAATGAATAATAATCGATATAAAAATAGTTGTTGTCAAGTGTGTTTATATCGATAAACGTACAAATGGTGAAGATATGTCCAGTTATCGAGACCGTATTCTTGAGTTTAACAGGAGAGAGTTGACAATCTACTGCCCCATGGTAAGAATTTAGAATCGATTTAGATATCGACAATCCTTGACAAACTATTTTTTTCAAAAACATTCAGAAAGGTTCCAAATCATCATCATGCTATAACTTTTTCCTCCTCCCATAGTTTTCAGAATTCAATCAACATCTCATATAGCTATTTAATCCATCGATATCAAAAATATCATATTGTAAGCTGATTTTTATAGGGAGATAAATTGAATTAAAATGAGTTGATCAAGAAAGATAAAATCTTAAAGTGTATGGAATAAACAAAGTAACTAAAAAGACTCATGTGCAATCAACTCTTTTCCTCCTTGTGCAAAAGAAATTATTGAATACACTGCACATGTGTTAGGGGGTATTTCTTAAAAATGAAACTTTCAAAGTGATAAATGTTTTGATTTATATCAATACACTTTTGATTTATTTACAAAGGTTTTTATGGGTTAATGATTAATTACCATAACAACCAACAACCTCATTGATGAACAAAGAAGAGAATAAGTGGTAAGGTTAGGTATTATTCCATGATCCAACCAGAGCCGGAGGATCTACCGCATAGGGACTATTTCCATAGAAAGAATAGAAGTTTTTAAAGGTATGATAGTTGAATGGAAATGAATAATGGACAACTAAGGCATGAGCTATCATTGAACAATCATAACATGAAGATAAAATGACGTCTTGGTGGACATAGAAGGGGTGAAGAATGAAAAAGAAATATATGATAAAGGGTAAAAAGAAAAAGCCCTCCACAAACGTTAGTGGCAAAAAAACTGTCCCAATACAATAATCATCGATAATCACAAAGAAGATATTTGTAATGAAGAAAGACATCAGGACCTGAGTGATGCAAGGCAACAACCCTTCCCAGCCACTCAGATTCTCATCAAAAGCATTCTTAGTTTTTCATATTGTCCCGGAGATTAAATGCATAATCTAATTGACTAATACTTACTCTGAGATTGTTTGAATTGAAAAAGCGACAGTCTGCTTTCCAGCCTTCCGATCATAAAAACCCGAAAAAGCATTTATTGATCCTAGAACCAAAAAGAAGATTCAAATCATAAAATCTCACATAGGACACAAAAGTAACCAGTTGTATTAAAAAACATCAAAGGATATAAAAAGGTACAAGAGCTCAAGAATCCGTTACATGTCTCTGTAACAGTGGTCACGGAGATTAAATGCATAATCTATTGACATCTCACTCCGAGATTGTTGATATTGAAAAGGTGGCAGTCTGCTCCAGCCTCCGATCACAAAAACCAAAATGCACTTATTGAGTCTAGAAAAATGATTGTTTAATGATTCAATTAGTGTTAACTAGTAATCTAAGTGATCTAGTTGTTATCGTGTTTTTTCAGAATTTGTTTTCAAAAAAAACACAAACAACATTTCCTTGATTTATTCAAGTGAAGTGTTGGATTACAAAGGTTACTTATGATGTCACAATATTGATAAGGGGAGATTGTTGGAATTGAAGTTAGAAATTATCTCTCATGCTTAGATTGTACCCCTCACATGACTTCACTATCGAATATTCAGGTGCAACAAGATTATGATTATGTTTGAAGGTCATCAAATGCAATCAAGGGGAAGAGAAGTGTTCAAGCTGGATATTTCGATAGAGTGCAACATTTAGGGGGAAGAAATGTGAAGTATGTGTATACGAATGGTTGTTTATTTGGGGGGAAGCAATTAGGGGAAGAACATCAACAACATCTCTACCTTTTAGAAGCAAGAACACCATCGTAATTCATACCTTCATTTCTCATACTCAAAGTTCAAACATACACTTCCGCAACTCTGATAAATCAAAGAACTTCCTCAAATCGTCAAGTTGTTGATCAAGATAAAAGTTCTACATAAGGAAGATTGTAAGCTGTAAAGAAAGTATGAGTATGTTGGTTAGAAGCTTTAAAAGTCAAATCAAAATGGATTCGTGGTAAAGAATGATGACATGAAAAGATCTCAAAGGCAAAGGAAAAAGAAAATGAAAAGATAAAGATCAAGACTTTCAGAAGCAAGAACACCGTCATATTTATTCCTTCATATCTCATACTCAAAGTTCAAAGATACACTTTCGCGCAACTCTGATAAATCAAAGAACTAGACTTAATTGACTTTGGAGTATACGATATAGTGCAACAACTGGGGGACGAAATGTGTACATTTGGGACTTAATTGACTTAGAGGTTATAGTTTCTTCTTCTATGAAGTTGTTTGTGTCAAGTATGTGCATTACAAATGGTGTTTATTTGGGGGGAAGCAATTGGGGTAAAAACATCAAACAACATCTCTACCTTCAAGAAGCAAGAAAACTGTCCATAAAATTCAAGACCTTCATATCTCCTACTCAAATTTAAAGATACACTTCCGTAACACCTGATAAATCAAAGAACTTCCTTAAAACATCAAGTTAGTGGTCAAGACAAAAGTTTCTCCATGAGAAGATTTATTAAAGCTGTCCAAAAAGTATGAGTTATTTGGTTAGTGAAGCTTACAAAAGATAAATCAAGATTGATTCACGGTAAAGACACTGATGAATATTAAAAGATCTAAAGGCAAAGGAAAAACGGATAATGGAAAAGATCAAGATCAGATTACAAAAGCAATGATTGGAACAAAACCCACTATTACCAAACAAGAGCTCCAAGACAAACAGCATCAAAGAGTTTAAAGTTTCAAAGTCATAAGAGAGCTCTCATGTGATCATCCTTTTAGGGTAAAGATTGTTACGAATAAGAACATGATGATCAATAATGCAATCAAAGAGAGATCTCCAATGATCTTCCCTTGGGAGGAAATATTGTTAGGGATTGATAAAGGTACAATCTATTGAGATAAAAGTCTTGTAATAAATAGAGAAATAAATTGTATAATAAGGTTAAGGTGAAAGGTTCGTACTAAAATAAAGCCACAAGGACGACGATAAATAGTTAAAGTCCTAAAAGATAATAGCTCCAGCTCATTCTTGTAAATGGGTATAAATACCCCACCACCACCTCATTTGTAAGGTGTGTCTTGTGTGTGTCTTCCAAGTTTCTTCTAATCTCATTCTTATTTTTCTCTAATCCTCCTCCTACCTCTTTCTCTCTCTACTTTCTACTATTCAACTCTAGACTAAATACCAATTATTAGCTTATTTGATCCTGAATTCAAAGAGACCTCACAGTCTTCATACAAGGACGGTTAAGAGGAAATACTCGCGCCAAGATCAGGTAAATTGTATGAGTTTTGAAGGCTTAAGGTTTGGTTATTGCCGATAGTGTACACGTTGGGTTAGCAATCTCCAAGTCCAAACTCGTCAACCAATTACTAGGACCCCTTTGTAAGTCGCGTCAAACTTGTACATTTCGAATTATACTTATTTTCTGATATCTAGTCGTGATAGGCCACAGTATATGGTGACTAACGAGTTTACACGGTGTGAACACGCTGTTTCACCTATGCTGGCACACGACACATATAATACATATAATCTACTTGTGTGGTGTTAAGAAACATGTACAACCTGATTAAATGCGAGAAAAGGCTTAAACTGTGTTGTCTATATAACAAATGTGAACACCAACGTAAACAACAAACTCTTACACTCAAAATACATGAAACTATACGTAAACTTTTAAAGTAAACACAATATTGTGGCTTGAGAAAGTGCATACGACATTACTAGAAGTTTGCATGTGACGAACACAACCATTTCGAGTGCTAAATGAGCTTACAATGATTTCTAGTAGCACAACGAAACCTAAGAAACCCTAAGGAGCTTATCGCCACTAATGGTCACAGTTAAAATCCACACAACCGCATATGGGCCCAACAGCCATCAACCCGTTAGTTAGGGCCCACGGCTTAATATTTTAACTCACTTGAGCTTATTGATGGATTAAAAGGGCTTATAGAACCTAGTTGTACAAATGAACACCCTTAGAAATCATACCGGGCCTTAATAGACTTGGTGGTCATTAGCGAGGCCCAATATAGGCCCAACAGCCCTAATAAGCTCAAAACAGCTTAATTGAGAGCTTATACAGAACAATATGACATAGAACGAACTTTAGAAATGCAAAAGGGCCAAAATTGGGACAAGCTTGAACATGTACAACCTTAAACGAGCTCTTAACGGGCCTAAAAGCCTATTAACAAGCTTATTGACTTATAAATAAGCCGAGTGATAAAACCAGACTCACGAGTGCTTATTTAGACTAGAAAACATGTTGGATCATATTATAAAGCTCTAGTAAACATTTTGAAAACTTTTGGATTAGGGTTGTTGGGCTAACAAGCCCAATGAGCTCGAATAAGCTCACCCGAGCTTATTTTTCAGCTTAACAGTTTAAAAAATACGTTAAATAAACTTATTAGGGTTTATTTAGCCTTTGTAAATCACAGTTGGACCTTAGATTGCTTTCTATTGCCCTTAACGGGTCCCAATAAGGGCCCTAATAGCCAAATAAGCTCATCGAGCTTATTTATACGCTGACCCAACTTATATGGCTTATTGGAGTCTATTAAACCAAAATGCCAATTGCTAGGACTTATTTGACTAAAATGAGCGATTTTTAAACAAGTTAGGAGACAAAAGTGATAAATTTGATAACTATGAGGTTAAAACTGCCAAAACTGATTTTATAAAGTGTAGGGACTGTTTTGGTCACTTTTGAAACTTAAAGGACTGTTTTGAAAGTATAAGGACATAAAGAGAAATCCTTGTAAGATTGAAGGACTAAAAGTATAATTATGGAAACTTAAGGGTTTAAAATTGTAATTATCCTATTTCATAAACATATGGGCTGTTTTGTAAATATAGGAAACCTAAGGGTATTTTATGAATAAAGGTGATTTTTATAAACACTTAAACGACTCGGACAAGTTAAAATATATATCGGATATTATACAAATGAAAGCACGACTTAATAAATATGAATATTTATTAATAACGTTTATACATATATATTTGAACGTGTGTAATCGTATACTTTCCCAAGAACCATCAAGTCAAGACAAATACAATAAACATGTGCACCACCACACAAGTGATAACAGTATATATATAACTAGCAAATTATTGTAGTTTATACAAGATCGTTAGCCTAAACCTGTAACTAAACGGCCGAATTTACTTTAGTAATTGAAGGTGGGATTCAATATCCGATAATTGGATATAATATATCATTTCACGAGACTAGGTGAGTTCATAAGACCATCGTTTTACAATAATATATAAATGATTTACATCTTGGGTGTGAGAACAAACTTTGTTTTACAAATTGGAGAACCAAGTTACATTTTATAACTATATTACGTGTTTTGCCTAAGATAGCAATAAACCCACTAAGCCTTTAATCATGAACTGTCAAATTAGCATAGAATTGCGTGAGCGCGAATGTTATAAATAGATCTATTATGGGATGACAGCCCCGAATGGGTGAGTAGCGCTCACTGTGCCGGTTTGCCGGATAACAAACGTATGCCATGTCGGATTTGGGATGTTACGGTTATGAACATCATTCACGGGCATTTATTTGCAAATTATTTGCATTCATACATGTCGAGCTTTAGGTCATGAGCTCAGGAAAATGTGTAATTACATTTTATGATATTTGCAACTGTTGCTTAATCATACACTGAAATCCTTTCGTCCTACTATTGATTTACAAAAACCTATGAATATCCACCAATTTTTCTGTTGACATTTTAAGCATGTTTTCACAGGTCAATAAGGGCACCGAGGATGCTCAGATACATTGGGGGTCCTCTTTGAAAGCGGTCAGACTAAAGAATTGGCTAATACATTTGAAATAATAAATATACACGAAACATCTTACTTAAAATGTCAAACAATTTAAAGCCATGATTTATGTAATGAACAGTCAATTTTGTTACTCCAATGTAACTATTAAAACGACAACATTTAATGTCGTTCTCATAATCTTGTTGCTCAAGATCTATGAAGTAACGCCCCTCGGATATTCAATATTTCGCTGCAACTCAGATTTAGGGGTGTTACAGATTAGTATCAGAGCCAATGTTATAGAGAACCAAGTCAAAAGTTTTTGTCAGGACTATAACCATTTTCAAACACTGCATTTTACAAAAGGTGTGTTTCCACGGGATTACACATAATTAACTTGAGTATTGCAATCTAGCATACATGCTTACATGACATACACTGTTTTAGCATTAGTAGCTTACTAAGTGCTTGCATGATTCATATGCGCGTATATAAATTATACGACGTATATTACTATAAAAGTCTTGTAATTAATACTTATATAAGTATTTTTAATTGTTTCTGCAGCTGTCTCTGCATCATCCGCTATTACCACACTTCCGTCCTATACCGATTCCTGAGCCAGGCGGGTCTTCCTGGGAGCCGAAGAGTAGAATATCTGATAGAGTGCATTCCATGAGTCATCGTATACGGATACGAAGGACCCCTATACACCGTATGCCCCATCATCACGGATTACATACACAGGCCCCGAGGACCACAAACACACACAGTACCACAGGATGAGGGTATGAGCGTGAGCGTCTATACTCATACCGCCACAAGATCCCTAACTACGTCCAGAGCCTATATACCCTGAGTAAATACCAATAAAGGTATGAGCATGCTGTTTCGTGGAGGAGCAGCCATTACCTGCCTGTTGATCACCTATTGCTGAGTCACCATGGTATGTTGCTGATCAATCCAAGGAGGATCCAAGGAGTATGAGGATGATGAGACAGAGCGATGGTCCGTTGACTATCCAATGTGACGGGGAAGATGATGGAGATGATGAAGACGGCAGTATTTCATCAGGGGGATGACGTCGATGAGTATGAGGATAGGATAGGAGGAGGATCACTTAGTCTCTGGCCACTCAGCTGATGGTTGTACCTACTGTTGAAGCCTCTTTCCCCACCTGAGGGAACAAAGCTTGTTATAACCACCACCCTCCAACCTGACATGTCTACCACGGAGCTGGATTAATGTCCGGCTTCAGGCATTCTATATCCCTTACACCAGAGGCAAGGTTGAGAGACCTTCTAGCCATGCCTACTCTATCCCCATCACCACCTATCTCCACTATCACCACCCTCTGCAGGAAGCGACCTTAACTAGTACACGGCCCCACCCTGCACGAATCATCACCACCACCTGTGCATCAACCATTACTACCATCATGTGGGTGTCCAACCCAAATCCAGACACTCAGGATAGCCTCTATTCAGGCCCTTATCGATGCAGTTACTGCCGCATTACCATCACCTCCACTACCACCACTACCACCATCTCTATACATACCACCACCTGTTGACCGCAAGGATGATCTTCCCGAGTCCGAGTTGCCACCTCGCAAGAGGTTGTGTTTGTCTACTCTAGGCCCCAGGTATGAGATCGAGGAGAGTTCTACTGCTAGACCTATCGGAGGTCGAGGGATAGATTATGGGTTTATCAGCGCTGTGGATGCTAAAGCGAGACGACAGGGGATTAGGAGTTGGATATGTATAGGGATACTTGGGTAGATCCGCAGAGGCAGTTTCCCTGAAAAAGCACTAAGACAATGGGAGAGGTCAATAACTATGGTTACAGGCATGCTGAGCTATCAGAGCATGATACACAGGACTTATATGCTCTACTAGAGGATGCTCAGGAGGGTAGGACTCGCATATCACAGCGAGTCACCATAGACTCGCAGCGAGTGGACTTGCTTATGGAAGGACAGGATAGCTCATCAGGAGACCATACATATAGTATGAGGATGAGGCTTTATGACTCCCCGAGAGGCTTGGGCACACATGCGATGGATGTGAGACAGGTCGGTCCCCATCGAGCTTCAGAGACCCACGTGAGCAGGTATATGCACACGAGTCTCAGCTCCATGAACATCAGACACAGCTACAGTTGTAGGGTACTCTGATTCAGACCCAGCATCAGGTACATGAGACTCGCTTCCAGATGCAACAGGCCAAGATGGCAGCTCTTCGAGAGACTGACCGTAGGCGTCAAGAGCAGATGGCAGAGACTCTCCGAGTGATGAGAGATATGAGGCGAGAGATGAGTGACATGCATGCCGAGTTATTAGCACAACGAGAGCAGCAGAGGAGAGCTAGACAGCCAGGATTAGATGCTAGAGATCCAGACCATCAGGAGACTTCTACGGATGCAGATAGTCACGTCTAATGGTTATGTCATTTTATTTTGCTAGGTTGTTGTTCAGGCATGTTAAGTATTAGGGGTTCTCCCCGCTAGCATAGCCTTAGATCTTTTGTATTGTATTTTGTGTACCAAAAACTATTTCATGTAAAAATTTCCAAGTTATAAATGAAATAGATGTGTTATGTTGTACTATATACCTCTCTTGTGTTGTTATCTCATCTGTAAATTATTGTATATCTTGTCATGATTATGACCTCACGTTTTGTCTCTTGTGATTTAGACGAATCATGACACCTGCGACAAGACGAGGACCGAATACCACTCCTAACAACACCAACCCAAACAACATGACTCCAGAATCCGTCCAAGCTATGATTGATCAAGCCCTTCTGCGAAACTCCACTAATAGAGATGGAAGCCACAGTTCACACGGGGATAACCGAAGGAACGTGCAAACTGTGCGCCCTTGTTTCTACGCTGACTTCATGAAGTGTTAACCTTTGAACTTTAAAGGAAATGAAGGCGTTGTCGTGGGTTAACTCGGTGGGATCGAGAATGATGGAATCATTATTTCAATATCAGTGGGTTGTACTATTGAAAGACCATGTTAAGTTGCACCTGCACTCTGTAGGCTGCTTTGACTTTGTGGAATGGTCAGATAAGATACTAGGTCCTGAAGCATACTCAATGACTTTGGAAGTGTCACAGAAAAAATGACGGACATGTATAGTCCGCAGGGTTTGAAATCACGACCAGAAAATCCGAGTGTGGAACCTAAAGGTCAAAGGGAATTGATGTTCTACCAACATAACGAACGTCTCTAAGAGCTAACCGCAGATATGTACCAATTTTGTTGCTATGAAACTGAGAAGATTGTACAATACATCAGTGGACTCCCTGATAACATTTATAGAAGTGTCAATTCCTCTAGACCCAAGACGTTGGATGAGACTATTGAGTTGGCCAACGACTTTATGGATTAGAAACTCCGCACCTATGCAGAAAGGCAGACTGACAACAAAAGGAAGGCTGATGATTTATCCAGAAACAACCATGGTCACCAGCAACAACCTTACAAGAGGCAAAATGTCACCAATGCCTAGAAAAGGGGGGGGGGGGGGGGGGGGGGGGGGGGGGGGGGGGGGGGTGGGGGGGGGGGGGGGGGGGGAATAAAAAGGAAGGGGGTGTAAAAAACAATATGGGGACAGGTGAAAAGAATCGTATGGGGGATCTTTGCCCAAGTCAACCAAGTGCTATTTTTACTACAATGGTCCGTTGTACTTCGGGAAGAGCCACAAGTGGTAATTAGATAGGGCAATTTTGCCCGCGACTGCAGGGTTCAGGCACCAAATGTTTACTAATCTCAGAGGGGTAATGGAGGCAAATCAAATGGAACGGTTGTTTTGAATGTGGAGCTCCAAGACACTTCAAAAAGGATTGTCCCAAGTTAAAGAATAAGGATGGGGGAAATGGGAGTGCACAAGGCTGGGTGTATGCAGTTGGGAATGCGGAAAAGAAAGGAAATGCATCGAGGGACCCGGACTCCAATGTCGTCACGGGTACGTTCCTCTTAAACAACCGTTATGCATCTATCTTATTTGACACTGGTGTCGATAGAAGCTTTATATCTTCTGCGTTTAGTTCCCTGATTGACATCGCCCAAACTCCATTAAAAAATAGTTATGATGTGGAATTAGCTGACGGGAAAATAGTTTTGGGGTAGACACTATTATCGGGGTTGCACTTTAAATTTCTTAAACCCTTCCGTTCAACATAGATCTTAATGCCCGTAGAACAGGGTAGTTTCGACGTTATTTATCGGCATGATTAGTTAAGAAGGTTGATCAAGCGTGATCGGTGTGATGAGAAACTTGTTTCGAAAATTCCCTAGGAATGAAAACCCTGACATTTCATGTTAACGAAAGTAATGACGGATGAGAATCTACGGTGGCCTTTATCTCATGTTTCAAAAAGTCTCAATAGTACAGTGGCAAAAGGAAGTCAGTGTATCTTTTTGGGCACAGATACCGCCAAGAAAGAGGATGACAAGTCAGAAGGAAAGCAACTTAAGGATGTACCATTGCCGAGATTTTTTCCTGAAGTGTTTCCCGAGGACTTACCGGGTCTTCCTCCAGCTCGATCGGTGGAATTCCAGATCGACTTAATTCCAGGAGCCACGCCCGTAGCTCGATCACCATATCGATTGGCACCATCTGAAATGAAGGAATTGTCGGAACAACTGCAAGAGCTTTCCGACAAAGGCTTCATAAGACCCAGTTCCTCACCTTGGGGAGCCCCGATCTTGTTTGTCAAAAAAGAAGTATGGGTCATTCAGGATGTGCATCAACTATAGGGAATTAAATAAGCTGACAGTGAAGAATCATTACCCACTCCTGAGGATCAAAGATGGATTTATTTGATCAACACCAGGTTCCCAGTATTTAATTCGAAGATGTCCTACTAGGAGATAAGTTCGTAATCGTCTTCATTGATGATATACTTATTTATTCAAAGGACAAGAAAGAGCACGAAGAACATCTTAAGGCAATTTTGGAATTGCTTAAGAAAGAGAAGTTGTATGCCAAGTTTTCAAAGTGTGAATTTTGGATTCCGAAGGTACAATTTCTCGGTCACGTCATTGATAGCAGAGGCATTCATGTGGATCCAGCCAAGATAGAATCTATCAAGGATTGGGCATCTCCTAAGACACCGACGGAGATCCGCCAATTTTTAGGTCTTGTTGGTTACCATCGAAGGTTTATTAAGGGATTTTTAAAGATAACTAAATCAATGACGAAGCTTACTCAAAAAGGGATCAAGTTTGATTGGAGTGAAAAGGAAGAAAACGCTTTTCAGTTAATAAAGCAGAAGTTGTGCAGTGCACCAATTCTGGCTTTACCTGAAGGAAGCGAAGATTTTGTGGTCTATTGTGATGCTTCACACAAGGGTTTAGGTGCTGTGTTGATGCAGAGAGAGAAGGTGATTGCCTATGCTTCTCGACAACTAAAAATTCATGAGAAGAACTACACCACTCATGATTTAGAACTTGGATCGGTGGTGTTTGCTCTAAAGATATGGAGACATTATCTATATGGAACCAAATACACCGTGTTCACTGACCAGAAAAGTCTACAACACATTCTTGACCAAAAGGAGCTTAACATGAGGCAACGTCGTTGGTTAGAATTGCTAAGTGATTACGATTGTGGCATTCGTTATCACCCGATGAAGGCAAACGTAGTGGCCGATGCATTGAGCCGTAAGGAACGGATTGAGCCATTGCGGGTTCGAGCCTTAGTTATGACTATTGGCTTGGATTTTCCCAAACAAATACTAGAAGCTCAGATCGAAGCCCTGAAACCAGAGAACCTTGAGAATGAAGATGTAGGCGGTATGATCAGAAAGGACATACCCAAGGAAAAGTTGGAACCACGCGCCGATGGGACTTTATGTTTAAACGGCAGGAGTTGGTTACCTTGCTATGGCGACTTAAGATCCGTGATTATGCACGAATCCCACAAGTCGAAATATTCTATCCATCCCGGTTCCGAAAAGATGTACCAAGACATGAAGAAGCTATATTGGTGGCCAAATATGAAGGCTGACATCGCCACCTATGTTAGCAAGTGCTTGACGTGTGCAAAGGTCAAGGCCGAACATCAAAGGCCATCGAGATTGTTAGTACAACCAGCAATACCCAAGTGGAAGTGGGATAATATCACGATGGATTTTATCACCAAGCTTTCTAAGTCGTCACAAGGTTTTGATACCATCTGGGTGATTGTGGATCGACTCACAAAATCTGTTTATTTCTTACCAATAAGGGAGAATGATCCATTGGACAAGTTGGCAAGGTTGTACCTGAACAGAATAGTAGCAAGATACGGAATACCTGTTTCAATCATATGTGATCATGATGGGAGGTTCACATTAAATTTTTGGAAATCATTTCAGAAAGCTTTGGGTACAGATCTGAGTATGAGCACTACATATCATCCGGAAACAGACGGCCAGAGCGAGAGGACTATTTAAACACTCGAGGACATGCTACGTACTTGCGTGATCGATTTTAGAAAAGGCTGGGTTAAGCATTTGCCATTAGCCGAGTTTTCGTATAACAACAGTTATCACGCTAGCATAAAGGCCGCACCTTATGAGGCACTTTATGGCCGAAAATGTCGATCACCTGTGTGCTGGGCCGAAGTTGGAGAAGCTCAACTGACTGGTCCGGAAATGATCCAAGAAACAACGGAAAAGATCGTCCTGATCAAGCAGAGAATTCAAGCTGCTCAGGATCGACAAAAGAGCTACGCTGATTTGAAGCGAAAGCCGATGGAGTTCGAAGTTGGGGATAGGGTTATGCTCAAGGTCTCACCTTGGAAAGGGGTTGTACGATTCGGTAAGCGGGGCAAGTTGAACCCGAGATATGTCAGACCTTTCAAGGTGTTAGCCAAGGTTGGGAAGGTTGCCTACAGGCTGGAACTTCCTCAAGAGTTGAGCAGGGTTCACCATACTTTCCATGTGTCTAATATGAAGAAATGTTACGTTGACAAACTATTAGCCATGCCGTTGGAAGGAATTCACGTTGATGATAAGCTTCAGTTTGTGGAAGAGCCCGTTGAAATCATGGAACGGGAGATCAAACGATTAAAGCGAAGCCGGATACCATTGGTTAAGGTTTGTTGGAACTCTAGGAGAGGTCCTGAGTTCACCTGGGAACGTGAAGATTCGTTCAAACATAAATACCCACAGATTTTCACAAACCGGGCTTCGTTATCCACTACAAGGTCTTAAGCTTTGAGGACAAAACTCTTTTAACTCTGAAAAGTCAAAATGGACACTTTTGGAACGAAAGGAGTGTAACATTTCTCAATTTCAGGTCATTTTACGACTTCTATTATTCTTCACTATTTATTTTGGCCCGATACGCGTTTACTTTTAATTTAACTTTTAAGCTAAATCGCGTAGACTAGAAATAATCATTTAACGTGAACGGTCACCAAATGAATTAAGGTTTACGTCAATCAAGTGTTATATAATTATTAAGAAGATAATTATTGACTTTGCGTATTTTATTTTTATTGGTCACGTAAAAGGCTTACGTTTCGCAATAAAATACATTTAGACACACCTCGGAAATACCTAGACTTACCTAGACTCAAACCAATAACCACTTTTAAACCTTAAACATAAAAATAATTCAATTCTAGCGTTAACAAGCCATTATGGCTGAATCTAGGTGATCAAAACCATGAACCAAAGGATACTTATACAAATCTTGTACAATATCCTTTAATTAAGACTTGTACCCTTATAATCTTAACAAGATTTTGAAAACCCTTCTTCCCTCCACAACATACACGTCCCACATGCATATATACATCTAGAAAATCTCCCTAATATCCCCTAAGTACATGTACATCCTAGTTAATTAAACCTTGTACTTAATGTCTCCTAGTTAATCTAATACACAAAGGATAATAACCATCTTGGAACCTCTTTGGCCCTCTTGATACCCGCGGCAAGCAAGCACCCACTCAAACCATAAGATCTCTAAAATCCTAGTAAATCTTGTACCTTGATCTTGTAATTAAGAGGTGTACTTAAGAGGTATTAACAAAACCATGTGAGGCTAACTAGAAACCTCAAAACCACCACTTAGGGCTCGGTTTGGTTTTGGTTTTGGTTTAGGACTAGAGAAAACTAACTAGCTCATAAGCCTATAAATACCCATCTAACTTGACATATAACGCTCCTTGAAACTCATAAACACACAAACACTCTAAGCAAACAAACCATTTTGCTCTCTCTTGTTTTGGGTCACCATAGCCGAGACATAACACCCACACGAACACGATATCATACTCGAAACCAAGGATTTTAAGTGTTAACCTAGTAATCAAGAAGTGGGTTATACGTCTAAGGGTTTGGAAGCAAGGAAGGATTCGGGTTAAGCTAGGATTTGATTTGTACGGTCAAGTGTACACGTCGGGTTACCATACTACTCGTACAAACTTAAAACCAAGACTCTAGGACTTTTGTAAGTCGTGTTCCAAGATTACATATTCATATTATACTTTCTTTCCTTGTTTGCTAGACATTTGGTATAACAAACAACAATTTTCATCAATGTAAATATCTATCCATTAAGTTAGATGCAATGTACTATCTATCTATTATATATGAACCACCTTTTTAGGGGAAAAATTTTCGCTTTATTATATTAATTGCATAACTAAAGTTAACGAGCTCACGCAACCTACTTATGCCATATATATATATATACATATATATATATATATACATATATATATATATATATATACATATATATATATATATATACATATATA
>BQNB010095247.1:6952-25914 GCA_026074375.1 Tanacetum coccineum
CTCTTTTCATTCCCGTGCTCGGTTTTGTCTTTATTTTTGTCCTTTATTGCATATCCGTACCTGCACATACACAAACACAAAAACAAGCATATATATGTCATTTTTATTATGTTTTTGGCCGTCTGGGTTCGTTTTTCATGGTAAAAGATATGTATAAAATAGCGAATACTAATAGTGCAATATGACAGTGAATATATATGAAGCACCCATGACTTAGCATCCTTGCTAATCATGTAAAACTCGATCTAGCTTACCCGCTAGTCGAACCATCCTAGCATCACCGCTAGTCCGGTAGCAAATATATCACTTACGCACCTAAAAGGCCTACCAGCTATAGCACTATATTAGGGCATGACCTCACACATACTAGGGTAGGCGTACCCAACCGATCCAATAATCACACAATACTGGGGTAGGCGTACCCCTCCGATCTAAATAATCACACAAATACTGGGGTAGGCGTACCCCTCCGATCCAATAATCATGCAACACATAATATTCACATAGCAGTCATAAGCACATAATTTGTCCCAAAAACAAAACCACATTTCGCACAGTCAAATTTCAAAATAGTTCAAAACACATTTGAGTATCATTTCCCCCAACGGAAAAACAGTAGAAAAATGGGGCTACAAGAACTCACCTCAATAGCAAATAATGCAATTGCATAAATCTCAAACTCAAAGCACAAATAATCTCAACGCAAGCGCACAACAGTACCTGGCCACGACCTAATCATTTACGACACTTTATTAATGTTTGTACAAAGTTGTCTTATTGTATAAGTATTCGTCTTTACTCACACCAAAATTCTCAATTTCGTTACAAAACCTCTTTCCTTATCACAAAACTTTTACTCTTAATCTCAAAATTATTATCTCATATCAAAATCGTTATCTCGTAACAAAAACGTTATCTTTTACCAAAACTGTTATCTCATAACCAAAATCGTTATCTTTTACCAAAACTATTATCTCGTAACCAAAACCGTTATCTCGTATTATGGTTGTGTGGTGAATTACTCAAAAAGGCTCAAAACACATGGGCTAAGTGTGACATCAACCTTATTTTATCCAAAACATTGATCACCGTTGAAACGGGACAAACGATCAAACAATAAAAAAAACTGACGAGAAATAAGTGGGAATTCGAAGATAAAAAATAAACGGATAAACATCTCCGCAACGTGAAAGTATACATATACTTAAATATATTTATAATAATAAAATAATAATATTTTATTATTTTCGTATCTTTATCGGCTAAAAAAGGTAATCATAAAACCTTGTTATTTTAACATAACCACGCTTGATCGTTAAATGTCGACACTTAAAGTTTATCGAAAGTCACGTGTCGTCCTTTAACCGAATCGACACAAAATAAGTTTTCACAATATTTTTCCAAGTGTGGGATTTTTACAAAATTTCGGCATGACCCGTTCGTTTATACAAGATTTCCAAGATTTTAAAATCTCAATTATAAACACTTTTTCCTAAATTCTCACGTCCAAATACTTTTCCCAATTCTCACCAAAACCTCTGACTAAACGCCAAATTCTATATCTCAAAATACATTAACAAATCGCATTTCCTCCATCGACTTTCAATATTGACACGAAACATGTTTCACTTTTAAAAAATCCACTTTAATTGTACTAAGCCACTAGTTTTCGCTAATTGGGCCTTAAGGTCCATTATAATTTTAAAGTTAGCCCGTTAACTTTATAATAAAAATATTAATAGTTATACTTTATTGGGCCGAAGCCTAAACTTAAGCCCAAAACCATGAAAATATATTAGTCCATATGACGATTCAAACGGGTCGAAGCCCATTAAGCTACAAGCCCAATATATAAGCCAAAATCAACATAGGCTATAAGCCCAAAATATACAAGCCGAATCCAAATAAGCCATAAGCCCAAGAATATAAACCGAAACCAATAAGCTATAAGCCAAAATATATAAGCCAAAAATAAGCCGAACTAGATAAGCCATAATCAAAATAAGTCAAAACATAATAAGCTTCTATATAAGCCGAAACAAAAAATAAGCTAAACTTAAATAAGCCAAAACTAAATAATCGCGAAATCAAATAAGTTATAAGCCTGTAAGCCAAAAAAAATCAACTAGGCCAAGCCCAATATTTTTCATTATTTTCTTGTTGAGACATTGTTGCTAGAAAATAGCCATATTTTCTCATTCGATTGGGATCCTAAGAGGGTCTCGGGTTCTTCTTTTTGTGTCGGGATCACTTAAAAACTCAAAGTTTGATTATTAAAAACATTACCATAGTTTAGTTAATATTTTCATTGCGTTTAAAACCACTTTTCCATAAATCTAGGTTATTTATACGACACATATCGCTTTAATCTACTACAAAATATCTATTTAGACGCTGCCGGCCGGGTCAGGACCGAAAATATGAATTTTTGTTAAAAACTCAACCAAACCGTCCTCAAAATTATGAAAACATTTTAAATCCCCAAAATACGCTTTGTCAAATCCAACTGGCTCAAAATATACACTTTAATGACCGTAACGATCTTTTACCGAATTTTACGAAAAAGACCGTTTTTCTAAAAACTTCCAAATCACACACCAACAATTTACGTTTTAAACCAACGTTTTCTAAAATCATGAATTTATTGAAATAAATAAGCTCATTACACACTTTTGAATCGCCTAAACTTATTTTCAAACATACTGTCGTGCCGGTACGTGCTGCGTGATGATTTTCAGGAAATCACGGGAAAGCTTCCCGAAATTACTTAAAATACATATCAAATACTCCGAAATGGAAATACGGATCAAACGTGATTCTCTCCCGAAATTCAGGACTCCATCAAACTCCCAGTTAAACCGTAACCGTTTTACGCAAAAATAATCAACTAAAGTCAACTTTTTAGCTTTCATTAGGAAAACTAACAAGATCGAAAGACTTCAAAATACAAAATTATAATATTTTATAATACGTAACCCTGTGTAAATTACCGGTTATCACAGTTCTTGATGTTCAAGCCTCATTGGTATGACAAATCTTAGCTTTAGTGGTGGAGCTACATGAGTTGGTGTTTGTGACTCACTAGGAGAGGATGAATTGTTTTGATAGGTGCTTCTACTAGAAGTAGATTTTGATGGTACATGTAGTGGCGGAAGAGATTTCTTTCGTGGAGGTGGTGATGGTGTTCTTTCAATGTGGTGTTCCTCACTTGAGGATTTAAGGTTTAAATATGTATTGGATTTGACACGGATTCTTACGGTTTTTCTCTTGTAGTTGGGTGAGTTTGTCTTGGTTGAGCTAGTCATGGTGATGAACTAGTGATATGTGTATGTGAGATTTGTAAGAATGTGAAGTGAAATGAGCTTGAGGATGATGATTATAAGGCGAAAATGGTGAAGTATTTTGCATGAAGGTTCATGGACTATATAGAAGATATGTTTTATCCTAAGGTTTAAAATCACATTCAAGATCATATAGTATGGATATAAGATAAAGTGGAAAAAGTTAAAAAAATCATAAAATTTAAATTTTAGCACCTAGTAAGGGACAAAACTACCTAAACCAAAGACGGATCCAGGTTTTGGTGGATCTGTCAATCCGTGGAAGGCTAAAAAATGGCCAGAACATTGTTTTAGCAGCCAAATTCCCATCATATATTAACAAGTCAATAAAAGACAACTACCAATAGCATTCTTGAACGTAGCAAATTTGTTAATACAAATATTCGCGTAACAACGATATTTATATTTAATGATCTTCATGTTTTGATAATAACAAATATAATGTCATACTACGTAAAAGTTTAAGTAAACAAGTTATTTAGTCGTAAGTTTACTTGACGAAGACAAATCACTTAAGGTATGAATATGGCATTATTAAATGTAGTTAATGATCAATGAAAAATATTTTTTATTGCATCTAAACTTAATCATTTGCATAAACCTTTTCTAATCAAATGATTTTAAGCAAACACATGATTAATTATAAGCTAGTTATATTAATCATGTAAGACAAAATAAGATTAACCATAAGTGAAAACAATCTTTTCAAACCTTTCAAAATCTTCCCAAATCTAAAAAATCTTTCCTTATTTATGTTAAGAAATATTTTCCTCCTAGAAGAATCTAATTCGGATTTTTAGGTACATAAGAATATGTTGTTAAGATTTTAGGGTTAATAAAAAAAGAACAAAATCTGTTCCCGTGATGCTCTCATGGTTTTTCAGCAAAACCATTTTGGAAAATCGGGCGGGGGGGGTATCAAGCTGATGGTGGATCGTTGGATGTTGGATCCGTGATTTAAGCTGTTCGGACCAGATTTGAATTTCAAATGTTGGCTATAAATACTAACCTTAAGTCTTCATTTTAAACAACTCTTTCTAATATTTTTCTTTCTAGCCTTTTCATTTTTATACTTTCTTTGATTATTATACTTGTCATATAATCCATTACAAGTGATCTAATTATTTCACTCTTTAGTGAAGAACACTAACGAATACGTGAAGCTTCAAGTGTTATTAGTCTAGTTGTGTCATCACGGTTGTGATAATCATTTATCTTGTATCTCTTGTGTTGTGTGTTGTGTGTTTCATAAGTGTATGATAGGTTAGTATTTAGGCCATAAAATACATAGTGTGTTAGATTGGTTCTATCTCGAAGTAAAACTCAGTATTTAACTTAGTACCTGATGTGTTTCAAAAGCTTTAAATTTCTAAGACTGAAAATACCGTTTAATTAGACGGAAACACACGGGTCAAAGTATAACCCACGTATGTAGTATAATCTTTTAGGTAAGACCAGGTCGTTCCACAGGATTGGTATATTCTAAGTAAAGTCGGGATGTTTTACGAGAAAAATTATCTTATAGACTGTCACGATCTAAAGATAAAGGTTTAATTCGAGATATTTCAAGATTTAAAATAATATTTATTTGGACTAAGAATAATGATTATGAACAAGCATATAATCAAGCAAGCATGAATTTAAGCATAAAAGTATGAATAGATGGGTAATCATTCAAACAATTATCTATTTCATATACAAGAGAATCCTTTCGGCCTTTAATCTTTGATATATAAAATGCATTAAGATTGATTCAAGTATAAAAGTGATGATGATAAAATCCCTTAATCAAGTTCGTTAGACATATTATTAAGTGTTAATTATTTTCATATCTGGTTTGATAAACATTTTATTAGTCAATTCTCATAAGACTAATATCGAATTGCCATAGACAAACAATGCGAAATTTAAACATATTGGTGAAATCTTTCGACCTATATCCACTAAGTAGGATTAATCAAACATAGAACAAGTAACTGGATAATCAAACATCGAATTCATCATTATCACATTTGTAAGCAAAACATTAAGGCTTGTTCATATCATTATCCATATTAGCCCAAATAAATATAAATGACTACTCCATATTCATAGCAATCGAACACATAACAAGCATCATATAATCAGAAAACATTATATTCAATAAGGATAACGTGTTTATACCGATTCCACAAGCAAATGGTATGATCTATTTCAAGAACTTCCTTGATCCAAACACTAGTTTAACCGGAATTACAACTATTAACACTTCTTCTCCACCACCTTTGGCCTGAATATCTTCATTCGGTATGATTATAACCTGGAAATTATGAAGATTTAAAGAATACTTCAACCTTTCCCAAGAACTTACCTATAACTTTGCTAAGAAAATTCCCTAAGTAGCTTAGAGATGATTTGAGAGATGATTATGAAGAATGGGATGCTTTAGACACTAAATTTCGTGCCCCTTTTATAGTTGTAGATGGTGCTTCAGTTGCTAAGATTAGGAGAGTGAAGAGTTGCACAATCATTGAAATCATTTATGATTTTGGAGTAACTGCAGGAGAAGTACGCCGCACAAATAAAATTGTGCGCCGTACTTGGTCATTTACTTAAATTGCTTTTAACCCGCTTTGAAGTACGTCGCACTTTGGCTCTTTTCATTAACTCTTCTTCTCTAGATCCTTCCATTGACGACCGTTAGTATATTTAACGGAATATCTTTGCACGTTTTGTCCTTTTCGTCATTCTTAATCCTGAAACAACTATTATACAAACAAACAACCAAATATGCAATATTTCATGCATTAACATATATTTTTCTCATATTTTCAAGGGATATTTTATGTATATTTGGAGCGTTATTAAATCCCTCCATACTTAGCTTATTGCTTGCCCTCAAGCAATCAAAGTGAAAGTATTTCATTTTAATAAAAAAACAAATTAATGATCACAAGCATAGATAACGCGACAAAGCAACTCACGAATTTTATGGATAAGATTATTTTCACACTCGCTTAATTTAGTGAAATTGATAATAAACAGAAGTCACTCATACGCGTAGTCATGAAATGTTTAAATTACCATAGGCTTGTACAGGAAACTAAACTTCACCAATATGGTGTAAGTACCAAACACAAACATCAAAAGAGGTAATTTATTTAGTAATATTATTTATATTTGCTAAAAAAGGTTTATAATAAAATCATAATCCATTTTATCCGTAAATGTAACAAACATTCCTTTCACTTTATCACTTCTTTCATCTCTCTCTCTCTCTCTCTCTCTCTCTCTCTCTCTAATAAGACTTTTCTTATTTTTCCTTATTTCATTTTCACCTAGGGGAAACTTGCTTTCCCCCATACTTAAAATAGGCACACCACTTTAAATGAACTTAGAAGTTTGCAACCTTCGCACTTCATTATAACAACCCGTAAATTTTCATCAATGTAAATATCCATCTATTAACTTAGATGCAATGTACTATCTATCTATTATATATGAACCACCTTTTTCAGGGAATGTTTCGCTTTATTACATTACCAATATCTCGATATGCAATGTAACTTGCATAACTAAAATTAACGAGCTCACGCGACCTACCTATGGCAATCCTATCTTCATATATGTCAAGCAAACCTCATAATATGTCAAGTCAATATCTTAATATCATTTTTACAAAGTACATTACTCATATAATGTACCATTTGCAACGTTATATCAAGACAGGCTTTAAACTGTTATTGTATACCTTTAAAACCCTAATTCCATATAAAGTTAACATCTAAAGTGAATGTACAAGCTACTAAAGCATATAACATCTTATTTGAATATACATTCCTTTCAAAATAAGGTACAATTCCTTTAAAGTATAATATACAAGAAATCCTTCCAGTCTTGAAGCACTATACTTTTCCTTGACTAGTCTGTACAATTCCTCTACATCCTGTCTATCAAAGTCTTCAAGCATCTCACTCAATACCTTATAATTCTTGGAACTGCCATCTCCTCTGAAGACTTGATAATACATGAAGTTCTCTGTCAAAACACAAGTCTTCCAATCCACATGGAAACTTTGTAAATAGAGATTCAACCTCTATAGGAACCTCTTCTCTTGGTATTATATCCAAAAATCCTTTGAGTTCTTCCTTCTCAGCATCTTCCTCCATCTTTTGTCTCTTCCTTGTGCTTTTCCTAGGAATAGATTTCTTTCTCTTTGCAACAGTTTCTTTGGAGACTTCTTTCATTTCCTTCTGAGTAGCCACATCTTCTTCTTCCATCCTTTCAGCAGACTTCATCTTTTCAGGAGACTTCTTCTTTTCACTTCCATGCTCTACATCCATAGGTTCAATATTTTGATTAAAATCCTAAACCTTTTCAAAGATTGGCCTTATCTCATTGTAAGACATTCCCTTGAAGTCACTAATCTTGTAGTTCCCATGATTCTTCAAGTATTTGATCATGTTTTTCCTTGCTTGGGCAACTGTCTTTGGCTTCATTTTTAGAGATGATTACCTTATGACTGAAGGATCATTCCAATTACTTCTTAGTGATTGGGCTTCAGCCATAGCTCTTTGTCTTTCCTCTTCATCCATTGTCTTGCAATCTCTTCATCTCTTGCAATCTGAGCTCTTTGTTCCTCATTCATTTGCTCTTCAAGTCTGATGGCTTCAGCAAAACTTAACCTTTCTTGTTCAAGCTCCTTCTTAGACTTCTTCTTGGGCTCAGACTCTATCATTATGGCTTTTCCCTTGTCTTGTCTTGACCTTTTCTCTGCACTCCTTCTTGTATAAGTAACAGTTTGTCCAGCAGTACTAAGGTTTACCTCAGCAGTACTAACTATTGGAACTTCTTCACTAGTAGTACCTTTCTTTGCACCAGCAGTACTAACTTCATCACTTCCTTTCTCACTGCCTTCTTGAGCTTGAATGACTTCAGTTGGAGTCACTTCTTGAATAAATAGTTCAGTTTCAGTACTTGCTTTTTCTTGAACCTCTGCATCAGATAATTTCCTCCCCTGTTTAGAAGAATCATCTTCAATGACTTCATCATCTGAAAGAACAACCCTAGCTTTTCTCCTTGCTTTCCCAGTCTTTATTTGAGACTCTAGCTTCTTGACCCTGAGAATAAGCTTAGTATATGCAGAACTGTAGGTTTTCTTTGTCTTCTTTAAGTCATCCTCCAATACTCCAATCCTGTCAGAAAGTCTGGTAACCAAATTCATCAATTCATTAAGTTTTAAGCTACCCTCATCACTGCCATATGAGTGAACAACATGGAGAGGTGAGTCATGGGGTGGAGAAAAATAATGTTCTACTCCAGGTGATAGATGTGTTGGTGATGGTTGGGTTGGTGATGGTTGTGATGCAGCAGCAGTGGTATTATCAGGTGAGTGTTGAGTTGAAGGTTCAGGTGAGTGTGAAGGTGAAGTGTCAGGTGAGGGTGAAGGTGAAGATGTGATTCTGGAAGGTGAAGTGGAAGGTTCAGTAACATCTAGCATAGTGGGGAATAGAGCAACTCTGGCCTGAAAATCCCTTGGTAGGCCTCTTCATATACCTCTGCTTCTTTATGAGTGCATAGCAAAATATGACTTCGATTTAGGAAATCAATGATTTGATGAAACGCTGCACTGCCTGTAGATTTCTCTAAAAATGCTACCATGTTATGCTTGTCATAAAATTCCAAGTTTGCCATGAATAAAACTATGAGTAATCGAGTGGGATATGATCGTGGATGAAGATATGAGGGCTGGAGAAAGTTAATTGTGAATTAAATAGAGAAGTGTAGAGATATGGTTTGACCGATTTAAAGAAATTGAGTTTATCGTGATGAAGGTTAACTTTTATTATATATAAAGAATCACGGAAGTCTAATGGTAAAAACCCTATACCATAGAATTGGCGAAATTCTCAAACGGCTCTATTAATTAATAAAAAATTGGTTAGACCCAAACAGTATTAACGGCCATTTAGCAGTACTAAATTTGGTCTAGCAGTATAAATAGCTAGCAGTATTAAATTCTCCACCAATAAGCAGTACAAAATCAAAGTTCCTGTATTACTTAAAGAATAACTTTCACACAATCTCTCTTCTATTTTTAGGCTCACATTTCATCTCTTAATTCTTTTGGCTCACTTTTCACTCTGTCTATTTTCCACACATTTCTCTTTCTATTTTTAAGCTCACCAAATCTCTCTTTTCTTTTGACTCACTCTTCACACAAGGTATAGTTTTTGGCAAACTACCAGCCATTAACAGATTGATTAGTGTCTTTACCAATAAGCGTTTTGATTTGGACTAGCCAATGCTTCATTTTAAAAACATGGTGCATTGATGACCATATAGTTTTGAGTAAACTATCAACTATCAACGGATTTGAAAAGTCTTTACCAGTAGCCGTTTGCTCTGGACTAGTCAATCCTTGATGTCTATAAGACATGGTGAACTGATGACCATTTGTGGTGTGGTTTTAAAACCAACACTTGAAGAACAAACAACATTCCTCATTCCTCCCCTCAAATAATGAACCATTGAGAAACCAATTTCACACTTCATTGCTTATCCTGAAAGAGTTAGCTCAACACCAAGAAAAACATAATCTAACCATTTTTCTTGTTTAGCAGTATTAAATGATACTAACATGATTAAGAATGAGACACAGAAATAACTAGCCATACATAACTATATAGTATCAGTTTTAAAAAAAGTTTTAAAATATAAAACTAGCGTACTATTTATAACTAGCAGTATTAATTTACAAAGACTTAACAGTACTAACATTTAACAAACTTTACAAAAACAAACAAGAGATATGGGCATTAGGGATTGAGCATTCCAATACTTGAGACCAAGTACTGAATCTTCAGCACAACCTTTGTAAGAAGATCTGCTACATTATTGAGTGTCATTTTTAGCCATTGGAATAAACTTTTTAGCATTGCAATCTCTTATAAAATGATGGCCTAATCTCTATATGGTTTTGTTTAGAATGTTTGAATAGGATTTCTATTATGCAGTAGTACTTAGTATTGTCAATTGTAATAACAGTATCCAATGAAATTGTACCCATAGTCCAGCAGTTGGTTTTGGATCCAGAGAACCTGTCCACAACAACTTGCAGCAGCCACATATTCAGCCTCAGTTGTAGAAGTGGCCAATATAGTTTGTTTTCTTGCATGCCATGAAATAAACTATTTCCCAAAAACTGACCAACCCCAGTGGTTGACTCCTATCTTGTGTAGCTCAAGCATAGTCACTTCAGTGTAAGAAACTAATTCCAGATGGAGAATCCTTAGATCCATAAGGACTAGAGATGGTTTGCCTTTAAAGTATCTAAGATTCTTTTGACAGCTAAGAGATGGGATGTCTTTTGGAGAAACATGAACCTTGCACATGCTCACACTGCTAAAACATGATATTGGCCTGGATCTGTAGGTACATCAAAGATCTATCATAGAATCTATAAAGATGTTCATCAAACATCAGCAGCATCTCTATACTTGAACAAAGGCTTTTCCAAAACTGTTGGAGTAGAGGCTGACTTAACATCGAGTAGTTGAACTTCTAAACATTCATGGACATATTTACTTGACTGATAAAAATGCCATTGTTTTTTGTTGGACCTGTTTAATCTCCAAAAGAAGGTGAGTTTTTCCCATAGAAAACTTATTGAAATTATCCTTCATAAGCTTCTCAAAATCTTCACATAATTCTCTTTATAGATCCAAGTTAATGTTATCCATTAGATCCTAAACAAGCAGATATGTCCCTTATGTCTTTTGATGAACAAAGGTTTGGTCAATATGTCTCTTGAAATCCATTGCTAAAAGATAAGTGGCCAAAGTGTCATACAATGCTCTTGGTGCTTTGATGGAGTTTCACTATAGTGCTTTTACTACTTTTATAAACTTTATCAGGATAGTCAGGATCCTTCAAAGCCTGGAGGTTGAATACACTATTACCCCTCTTCATATGAAATACAGGAAGGCACTTTTTGACATCCATTTGGTGTAGTGCCATAAAACCCTTATAAGACGCATAAGCCAAAGATTATTCTTATTGTCTCTATTCTAGCCACAGGTGCAAAGACTTCATTATTGGTCTATGCCTTCTTCTGTGTATGTCTTGAGCAAGAAGTCTTGCTTTGTTTCTTGATGACAATCCTCTTTTATTTTCTTGTTTCTGTAGACCCACTTGTTTTTTTTTTTTTTTTTTATACCAATTGCTCTATGACCTTTAGGTAATCTATAGAATCCAGCCTTTTGCAGTTTGAACTGAAGAAGTTCCTCCTGCATTGCTTCTACCCATGTTGGATCTTTATGAGCTTGAGAAATTCTTTTTGGTTCTTCCTAAGAGAGAAAACAAATAAAAGACATGTATGAAGATCCTGATGAGACTTCCCTTCATAGATAGCACTAAGAAATTCTATTTCAGAGTAAGAAGTTTCATATTTTGTTCTGAACAGATGATGCACATCACCATCACATGCTCAATTGGTGATCGTTGTGAATTCTTGTGTGAGGACTTGTGGGATTCATAGATGAGGTTGTTCCCCAATTCAATTTCTTGGTCCTCTATATGTGAGTCTTCAGATGCAAAACTAGGTCCTACCAAGTCTTTAGGAGTAGCAGTATTAACTTCAGGGAGAGCAGTACTAACTTCTCTACTACCAGTATTAACTTCTTGCTTGGCAGTATTAACTTGTTGATCAGCAGTACCATTATTCTGAAGATTTCTACCATCATGAGACTCTTCTGTAGCATCATCTTCATCATGTAACTCATATGTATCTTCTATTTGAGTATCATCAACGATATTTGGTGAAGCATCACCAAAATATGAAGCATCCTTCCTATAATATTGGATTGCAATCCAATCTTGATCTTGGTTGAGAAGATGGGTAGATAAGAAACCTCCTTGATCTACCTGCAAATATTACGAAATGTCCCTGCAACCATGTACTAATTCATTGATTGGGTTAGAGAATCAGATCAAACAGCCATTTGGACATTTCCTTCTATCTTAGGCTTATTCTCTAAGAACAATATGCAGTTTTCATGAACTTTTCTGGTTCTAATGGTGTATACCCTATAAGCTTTGCTACTTTAAGGAATATCCACAAAGAAACCTCATCCCTTTTTCCATCAACTTGCCAAACTTATCTAAGGAATTGAGAATTAGTAACATGACATCCAATGGTTTTTCATGAAACCTATAGCAGGTTTAATACCTCTAAAGAGTTCATATGGGAGTCTTGTATGTGGCTTGACTATTAAGGACCTTATTTCTGTACATAAGCAAGCATTAGAAACAACTTTCTGCCCAAATTGTTATAGGGTAACTTAGAGTAAGCTAACATTGTTTAGCAGCCTCATGAGAGTCCTATTCTTCTGTCAGCTTACACCATTTTGATGAGGTGTCCTTGCTCATAATATATTCTTTCTTTTTATACCTTTTTCCCTACATAAAACTCATCCATAATTTGTTTAAACTCTGTCTATTATTCACTTCTGATTATTTTAATCTTTCTTATTTCCACTAGGTTTTATACCTCTTTGATAAAGTTTTAAGGGATCTCACTTGTTTCCCCCCCCTTCCTTAGTTCTTTAAAAAGAAAACCCATGAAAATCTACTATAATCATCAGTAAATACCAAGCAGTATTTTTTATGCATTAGACTACTAACAAAAGTTGGACCAAAGAGATCCATGTGCGCTTAACAATGGTCTTAGTATGGGACCTAAAAAGCCTTGGTTTATAGAGGCCTGTGTTGCTTGCTCTTTAAGACAGGCAACACAAGTTGGTCATTCTCAAATCTTTTTAAAGGCAAATCTCTTACAGATTTTCTTTGGACAAGTTTATTAATTTTTTTAAATTGACATGACAAAGCCTCCATTCCCAGAAGCATTGATTCCTCAAGATTAGCATTTGCAACTAGACTAGTTAAAAAACCATCTTTAGGAACTATGTTTTTCCATATTCAAACTGTTACTGTTATCTGTCTAGGAATTTTAAGAGTATTTGTTTTTCACGGGCAATTTAAAATTAGGATAAGGACAAGAATTCAGAGTCAGTAAAAAGGAACCTAGTTATTTTTGTCACACATTGTGAGGACACTAAAGAGCGTTGAACTTTAACTCTTTGACAAAGTATACATCATCAAAATCAAGTTTATCAGTTTTAATAGTACCTTTGCCAGTAATTCTGCCTCCATTTGCTCCTCCACCAAAAGTAACATATCCTCCATCAAAGTCTTTGAAATCTGAAAGATGGGCTATGTTTCCAGACATGTGCCTTGAGCATCCACTATCAACAAATCCTTTATCATTTAGCTGTGAATTACTCTGCACACAAAACTTATGAAGTTAGTTATCTTTGGGGACCCAAGCCATTACTGACTTGGATCCGCCTCGTGCATCAATGTACTTATATTTGTTGAAAACAGTGATGCACAATGGGTTTGATGGTTCAAACCTAACATTGCTGAGGGCTTAACAGCATTAAATCCCCTTGCCCTGACAGTATTAACATTTTGCCTACCCGTATTAATATTTGATTATGAGACCTTTTTGTTAATGCTGTTCTCTTGTAAAAGGGCCATTGAACAGTTGATTGTGCTTGATTTTTGATAATGTGTACTTGGTCTTGCACAATGAACTGTTGATTTTGGGTTGCAGTATAAGAAGGCCTAAAAAGTATTAAAAGCCCTAGCAGTGTTAACAGACTACAGTATTAACAGACCTTGCAATATTAACAGTTTTTAGGCCAGTCTTCTTTAGACTGCTATTGGACCATATGTTTGTGAAACATTTGGACAACTGTATTGAATGTGATCAAAACTTCCACAGTTAAAACATTCTCTTGTTATTAAAAACAAATGTTACATCCTAATTGATTGGATTTTTGACCATTCCAAGTTCTTTTGGTTTCCTTAGGTCTTTGTGGACCGTACATTTCTGCATACTACTGAACCTCCTAACCTGTGGTTTCAGGTTTTAACAAAACTCTTTCTTAGTAGCAGTAGGTATAACAATTTTCTTTTCAACCTTAGGGATAGGCTCAACATCATCCTCATCATCTACCCAATCTTCAATGATTGGAGCATCATTATTCTCTCTAGCTTTCTTAGGTTCTTCTTCCCTAACTTGATTAGCAGGACAGAAAAACTTTTCTTTCCAATCTTTGTCTACCTTAAGTGGAGACTTAACTAAGCTAGAATCAGTCTTTTGTTGTTGTTTTAAAGAGTCATCAGTATTCTCCTTAGAATTATCTGACTCTTTATCACAACCAGTGATAGGCATTACACTTGAATCCCTAGGTCCATACTCATTTACCTCAGGTTGTTTGAATTCTTGTAGACCTGAATAAGATAAATCTAAGGGTGTTGGTCTATTTAGAATCAAAGGATGAGGTGAGGGGACAACATTGTAGCCAAAGCCCTTTTTGCTCTTGTTAGTTATCTGACTTGCTAACAACTGATCTAAGTCTTTTGATGATTTTTCAAACTTTGAAATCTTAAACTCAAATCCCTCCTTTTCTTCCTTAACCTTTTCAAGTTCAGTCCTAAGTAATCCCATTAGATACTCTTTGTGACCTACACTTCTTTTAAGTAAAGCAATTTCTTTAGAAAAAAGGACTTCAGATTCTTTATATTTAATGATTTGCCCTTCTAAAAGTGATAAACCTCTTTTGTATGTAGAAGCTTTAAAACCAGTATCATCTAATTTAACAAGTAAATCATCATACTGTTTCTTTTGAGCTTCATAATTTTGCAAACAAGATTTAGAACAAGATTTATCATTTGATACCTCAGAATCTGAGAATGCCATGAGAGCCATGTTTGCTTGAATTTCTTCACTGCCATGTCACTCCAATCAAATCCAGCACCATCTATAGCACACATTGCCTTTTCAGAAGCATCTTCAATCCTTACTGCCTTTGATGAGCTTCCTTGATTCCAATTTCTGTTGTCTTTACTTCTTGGTGCTCTGCATTCTCTGGCAAAATGTCCCATTTTATGACAGTTGAAACATTCTACTTTTGATTTATCATATCCAGCAGTACTGCTTCCATCAATGATGATCTTCCTTCCAGTTCTCTGATAGAACTTTCTTGCCCTCATGCTCAGTAGTGCCATATTCCACTTTAGATCCATTTCTTCCAAATCATCATCATGAAGTTGCTCAAGATCTTCATGAACTAGTTGAGACCCTTGTGGTGATGTGGGACAAAAAAGCATATACTGTGGCATCACTAAAACTAGCAGTACTAGTTTCAGTACTGGCAGTATTAACTTTGGTGGTACCAGTACTAACTTCAGGATTAACAGTATTAATATTATTAATACTGCTTGCACCTGTAGTGGTTAGAAATGCCAAGTTCTTTTCATCATTGATAGCACCAGTAGATCTCTTAATCTTTTGTTCAACAATTTTAAAATTGTTGTACAAATCATCCAAACCCATAGTATCAAAGTCGGGTTTGTTCATCCAGAAACTACATGAGTATCCTCATCAGAAGTTAGCCTTTAAAAATTTAACATTTAGATCTTCAGGAGGAGTAACTACACCCAGAATTGCCAATCTACTAACAAGCTTTTGAAGCCTGTTAAAGATAGAATCAAGTGATTCTGAGCTTGAAGCATTGAAGTTTTCATACTGTTGCTTCAGTAGGGCCTTCTGAGTCCTCTTTGTTGCTTCATTCCCTCCAAATCTAGCTTTAATGGCAGCAAACATTGATTGAGCATCAACATACTGGTTAAAGGTAAGTTGATGCTCATTGGGCAGTACCATGAGCAGGAAGACTTATGTTCCTTTTACAATTCATTCTTTGCAAATCTTTCTTCAGCAGTAGAGGGCCCAGTCATCTTCATTGCTATTGATGGACCGATTACTGGTGCTGTAACAGGAATAGGTCACCAGAATTTCCATTTTCTATTACTCCCATACACGCATAATCTTGATCCTGAAAGTTAATGCTTGTTCTGATTTCCCCCATCTCATACTCTCCTAGTTTGTGCATGGAAGGCTTTTGCCAAGCATTATTCTGAGATTTTCTATTCATTTCCTAGATCAAAGTTTCTTTAAAGCACAGGCTCTGGACACACTTGTTGATCCCAGCCTTGATCGATTCTTTACCTATGTAAAGTGTTTGTTACTTGGATGATTCTAATGATAATGGTTGAGTATTTTGTATTGTCTACCAAAGTGTATGCGGAATCTACACTTTGATACTCTAGAGATGTTTATCAATGGAACAATAATAAACAAACAAACAATGAAGTAATAACAAACTGCTTCAATATTATTAGAATAATAATACGAGTACTCTTGAAGTATTGGGGTTACAACCTTGAAGCTATCACAATATCTTTCTAAAAGTATTCGTCTAAGTGTATCAAAAAGTATATCTATGCTAAAACCTAGGATCTCCTTTTATAGAACACAAGGAGTCCTTTACAAAACTAACTACCTATCTTTTAGGATCAGTTACCAGCATCCCATAATAATCTCCATGCATACTTATCTCTAAGTCAGCAGCTTTGACCATCAGCAGTATTAACTCTTTCTCCTAGCAGTATAATAACTACGGGCTGTATTAGTATGTATGGAGTATAACTCATAGACTGTTAGTTATACCTTGGCAGTATTAAGTCTTGCGAAGATTTATTCATAACAAAAATAAATTAATGATCACAAGCATTGATAACGCAACAAAGCAACTTACGAATTTTTATAGATAAGATTATTTTCACACTTGCTCAATTTAGTAAAATAAGTAGTAAACGGAAGTCACTCATACGCGCAGTCATAAAATGTTTAAATTACCATAGGCTTGTACAGGAAACTAAACTTCACCGACATGGCGTAAGCACCAAACATAAACATCAAAAGAGGTAATTTATTTAGTTATGTTATTTTTATATTTGTTAAAAAAGGTTTATAATAAAATCATAATCCATTTTATCCATAAATGTAACAAATATTTCTTTCACTTCATCACTTTTTTTCACTCTTTTTTTATTCTGGCTTATTTTGCCTTATTTTCTATGATTGTGACTGTTGTACTATGAAGTAATACCCTAGATTAGCTTCCGCTGCTATATTGTAAAAATGGGAGTGTTACATTCATTATAATAGTGATACCAACATTTACGCTCTTCAACTCGTACGAATAAAATTCCAGATAATTTAATTAAAAAGCTTTTTGAACAAAATTATTGTATACTTATATTTATATGTTGATCACTTCATAATAAGTAAAGTATTTATAACACGCGAACGTGTTCTTACTGTGGTCTCGTAAAGATTTCAGGCACAAGTTCTAGAATTAACAAATCACCGGGACACTCATATAATTTAAATCGATACCAATGCCCCAGAAAAGGTGACAAACTACAAATACATAGCGGTAACGATGTATGAGACACTTGTAATTGCATTTAAACCTTAACTCGAGAAAGCTAAAGATAAAAATTATCTTAGGTATCAAAGATAGATACCCGAATACTTAAGATCTAATTCTCACAATTTATCTGGGTGGTATAAATACGCTAGTAATGTTATCAATCTAGAGTCAGATTGCTTGAATGTAATCACTAAAATGTTATTTTTCAAAAAATTTTATCATATTTTTTTACAAAGTTTTTTTAAGATAAGTGCTTTACTTTTCCAGTTTATCTCCCCCTCATACTTAATATGAGCATTGTACCTAATGTGAAATATTATAAAGAAAGATAAAATGGGAAAGTAAAGTATTACTCCCTAATTTATGATGGATTACTTGAATCTGTGCTTCGCGTCATTTCGTCATACGCCTTTGTTCTTCTTTTTTCTGTTAAAAATATAAATACTGCATAGCACACACAAATAATAATAATAATAATAATAATAATAATAATAATAATAATAATAATAATAATAATAATAATAATAATGATCCTAATTAATTAATAGCAAAAAAGTACGATAATATTGTTTTGAATGCCAACAGAGGCATTTTATACACCATAGTAGTAATAATAATTATTATAATATTTTTAAGGAAATTGTTTTTAAAAACATTCATGACCCAAAACATGCGGTCACATAACCAACTTGTGTCATCTCGACACTACTCATCATTCGGCTGATGTTGCTGCTGCGGTGGGTACTGCTAATAATACTGATCATACTGCGGTTGAGCATATCCAGGTGGGTTGTAAGCTCCTTGCAGTGGAACACTATAAACCCTAGCCATGTGCTTGAATACTCTAGTATATCTATCCCACTGATACGACTGCCTATAAGCCATTCTCTCTATTGCTCCTCAGCGTATCTACATACTACCCATCCTCTCGTATAAGTCCTGCATCGATGCTCTTTGGGCTCTTGGGATGGCAACTCTCGGTAAATCTGGTTGTGGATCCTCAAGAATCAGTCTACCCTTAGAGTCGATCAACTCTCTCAGCGTAGTAGTATCCAAATCTCTACAGTAAATTGGAGCACTCAAACTCCTTATCACCTCACCACTCACCGCCCTTGCCTTCCTAGCAAGCTTCGTGATAAACTGTCCACAACAAATCTGTTAATACAAATATTCGCGCAAAAACAATATTTATATTTAATGATCTTCATGTTTTGATAATAACAAATATAATGTCATA
>BQNB010095248.1:0-25914 GCA_026074375.1 Tanacetum coccineum
GTTTTGTGTATTAGATACAACAATGTATTCATAGTTCGGTTTTATTTAAAAATAAAATACTTTCCTCCCCATTCAAAAATCATGTTTAATATTTTTTAAAAGTTAATTACACCATTTTTTAAAGATATATCGACTAAAAATGTCCGATGGTATTTGCTATTTTATACATACTTTTTACCGTGAAAAACGACTCCAAAAGACCAAAAACATAATTAAAATGGAAAATATATGCTTGTTTTTGTGTTTGTGTATGTGCAAGTACGAATATCAAGAAAAGGACAAAAATAAAGACAAAACCCGACAAAACCGAGCACGAGATTGGAAAGAGCGCGAAAATACGAGTCCAACGGTGCCCTTCGATTTTATTGGGTCAGTCCGTAACCTACTTAACGGGCCGGACCAGCCCAAATAAGCTTAAAAGCCCAAAAGCCCAAAAAAATGGCCCAAGAAAGAGTTATTAAAATCTGAATTTTGAAGGTTGTGATGCATGCATGACATCATCCCACATGTGCCCCTAATTAAATAGATTGAAGGTTACATGGCTCGGCCTCCGAGATGGGGGGTTTTTCTTTTGCCGAAGTGAAAACCGATCCGTCGGCCTTCGTTTCAAAAGTTTTTTCATCCCTTTTGATTCCCTCGCAGTTAAAGTCTCGGGATTTTACCATTTTTTGATGTTATGTATTTCTTTTTGTTGACTCTATTGTACTTTAAGTTTCTAGCGTCTTGCTAGTCTCTTTTTTATTTATATTCCATCTTTGCCGTTCAAAAAAAAAGAAAGGGTGAATAATAGAGCGAAACGTGGCTGAACTTTTATCTAATTTGATACAAATGCTATACGTGAAATATGTGAGGGAATGAGTGAGGCATTTTTTTACGCAAAATAAATGGCCACGTGGCGTGTTATGAATGGTGGATCAAGCATCAAGACATTGGCAATTTTTTTGGATCTGCGGCTATTAAAGGAAGGTGAATGGAAAAGCCAAGCACGACTTTTACTTTTCTTTCGACGTCTTTAGTTTCTTTTTTTTCGTTTATTGTTTTAGTTGAGAAATAGAGATGTAGTTGTTTCTAGCTTATTTTGTATTCAAATTTTCAGCTTATTAAGAAATATTGTACCAGCTTATTAAATCTTATTCAGCTTATTGTATCAACTTATTTGGCTTAATGTAATGAAGGTTGGTGTTTGGTTGCTTACTTCTTTTAGCTTAATCTCTTTTTCTTTTCGTAAAAGCTTTTCGAAATAAGCTCATATTCTAGCTTATTCATCACTCCTTATTAGCCGAAGCTTATTTCTAAATAAGTAGGAAACCGAATAAGCTGTTCCACTCTTATTCATATTTCTCCTTCATTTATTTGTAATGTTTTCGGTTAATAAGCTTTAAATAAGCTTGGTATTAGCTTAATCTTGTTTTAGCTTATTTCTTCATTTCCAACTTATTGTAAGAATCTCGTTCAGCTTTTTAATATCAATGTTTGAAAGTGTTAGATCTTAGTTTAGCTTATTATTTTTGCTTAAAAATCTCTTTTTAATTTCAAAATGCTTTTTGATTATTTCGTTTTCAGTCCTCTCCTTAGCTTATTTCAGATTTCGAATAAGCTATTAAATAGCTTATGCGTTTAGATCTAAGCTTATATATACCAAAACAGTTTTGGCTTATTTTCTAAATAAGCTTTGTCACCTTTAAGTTCCAAGAGCTTTTAGTTTGTAGCTTATTTTCTTTTGTCCTATTTTTCTATCTTCTATGCTCAATTCGAAACTAGAAAGAAAGGTGCGACGAGTAGCTTATTTGCTCGGCTTATTAATTAAGTTTTTGACCCCATTTGTTTTTTTTTTCAAATAGCGTATTATCATATTTCACAAGTTCTTTTTGGTAGATAACATCATGTTACTTCGTTTCCAAAATTTTGTTTACCAGCAAGTTTAGATTCGATTTTGGGCTTGGCCCATTTATTTTGTTCAAACAGATAACTAGTTTTTGTAAAAAACAGTTTTAATAATATTTAGTTTAGTAAAGTTTTAAAATGTTATTAAAAAGTTTTATTAAGTGTTAATATTTGTTCTCAATCTCTTTGTTTGCTTTGTGATGACGAATCGTTTAACACGAGGCGTGGACTTAAGGGTTTATTTAGCTAGACCAATTTGATTATTTGTTTTAGCCTAAATAAAATCTGGTGGATTTTTTACATTGCGGGTCTTCATCGGGCCCAATTTTACTCCTTATTTCAATACATTATCTTAGCTTAGTTTGAAATGTTTTGCTATAACTTATCTTATCATCATGCGTATCAAGTAGCTTTAATTAGTGTTGTTAAGTATATTGTGAAGTGGGAATTAGTATGGTTTTAAAAAGGTTTAATTGATTAATAATTTTGATTATTTAGATTTACAAGTTCGGGAATGTTTCGAAGGGCAAAAACCGGAGAAATAGTCCCAACTCCACATCTAGTAATTAATTATTTTTTTAAGAGTTTTTTTGTCTAAATAAACCAACGTTGTGAGAATTATTGCTCGCATTATTAGTATAATTATAAGAAAAAAAAAGAAAAATAAAAAATATAAAAACATTGTCCATAAAAACAAATAAAAATCATCAATACTTGAATACCCTTCCTCGTGAAGTTATTATTTTCCGTTTGTGAATATTTTCTTCTTATTATTATAAAAATACAAAAATACAAAAATATTTTTCACTTTTCTTTTATTAGTATAATTATAAGAAAAAAAATCAAAAATATAAAAACATTGTCCATAAAAACAAATAAAAATCATCAATATAATGCTTTCAACTGAAGCATTATCATAATAAGTTCCCGAACAAAAGATTTAAAACTTGCCTTTGTGTCACTTGTGAAATACGGCTCACCTTTAAGAGATTAACAAACTATAAGAGGGGTATAAGGAGGGTTGTTCCGAGGAACTACGACCCTAAAGGAGAAAGGTTTTTAATAGCTTCGCGCTTTCCTTCTCCTCCGCTCCTTTGTGCGTTTTTCTTTTAAAGAGCTACCGTGAAGCAAGTTGATTATCGGTTTAAGTTGTCTAATCTTGTTTTGTCCGTTAATAAAATATGTTGCTTAAAAAACTCAAAAATCCAAAATTAATCTTCTATATCCTCTTATTCGTTTAATTCTAATTCTTATCCCTCTATTTTTAATTCTTATGGCATCCCTCGATTATCGTTTAAATCCTCTTTACACGATTAGAGAATGTTCGACTTGTGGAGCGTTGTACAATAAATCATGTGGTTGTTCAAAAGGAGGTCTCGTAGACAAGTTCGTTCATGATCCTAATAAAACGCCCGACTCGTCTCAACGACCCCCTCAGGATTGTGTGAAGTGTGGAAACCCGGTTGAAGGTCCATCTTGTCAAGGATGTGCTCTATGACGGAAGAAATTAAAGGAAGTTTGGTTTACAATTTGTCATGAAAATGGAATTTACCAAAACCTTCTAAACACTTTCGAGTCATCCGATGACGATACCAACGTTGTTAATGCTCCTCGAGAGCCATTCGTTGTCAAACAGGACCCCGGTGAAAATTCCTCGCAAAGTCCTCCACAAATTAACCACAATTGTTGTTACGAGTGTGGTGATTCGTTAGATGGAATCTTTTGTCAACGATGCACTTGTAAGTCTTGTGGGAAAGGTGCTCATATTGGTTATAATTGTCCACCGAAAGCTCCGATTATCTCTAATCCGGAACCATGCAATCAAACCATTGATGAGCTCCCACAAACTTTGCCAAGTTTTGATTCGACGTGCTATTCTAAAAAAGAAAATTCATTACCTTACATTTCAAAACCTAACTTTGTTGATGATTCTCCTAACGTTTTCAACCCACCTCCATAACCTCCTATGTATTCTTGTGAATTTTGCGGGAACGATGCTCGTTATGGTCACTATTGTACACCTCAAGTTTTGTTTATCTATCCGGAACCGTGTTACAATTAAGACTTTAGATTCCCGTAAGATTTTCATGATTTTCAACAACAATATCTTTGTTGTGAAAATTGCGGGGGTCCTCATGAGACTTTTCAATGTCAACCGATGAATGAAGACTATTATCATGAGCAAAATTCTTGCTATGATTCTAATTCTTTCGGCTTTGACCAATTTCAACCCCCGCAATATACCTCACATCATTCCAATCTCAATGCTCATAATGAGCTTCAAATTCTCAAATAAGACATGGAGCACAATGACTCCATATGTGAATATAGGTGTCAAATTATGCAAAAGAAGGAAGAAGAAAAGCGAATTGCGGAAGAGCAAGCGGCTAAAGCTCGATATTGGAAGATTCCCATTTGCTACGATGATGACGATGACGAAGAAAGTTCCATTCCCTTGAAAGATATTATTACTTCTGGACTTCCTTCGTGTGTTGCAGTCACACCCGTTTTATCAACCGAGGAGCCCGTTGACTCTCTCATAATGGAGGATGAGCATCTTGACGCTATTCCGGCAACGGAATCGGACGAAGTAATAAAGTCTAGTGTCGAGAACCTTGTCCCGATCCCAAGTGAGTCCGAGGGTATTCCCGACAGTGTGTGTGATGTGCCTCTTTGTAACAATCCTACCCCTCTTGAAGCTTTCAAAGAACACTCTGAGATTGTCGTCGATTTCAACGATGATTCTACTTCAAGTGATGACGATTCTCCCTACGGTGAGGATATCGATTATGTCGATGCATCACCTCCCGATTCTGAGCTCGTCAGCTTAGAGGTGGTGGAGATTGTTATCCCGAAAGTTGGAGGGATTGATACTGATATTCTTCTAACAATCAAAGACGATATTCTTCGTGAAAAATTGTTGAATGTCAATCTTCTTATTGCTAACATCGAAGCATTAAAAGATAATCCCACTCCATCTTCCGATGTTATGACCAAGTCTTCCTCCACATCTCCTAACTTTTTCTTGGAGGAGACTAACACCGTTGATAATTCTTTACCCGAAACTAAAACTTTTTGCTTTAATCTGGAAGAGATTAGTAGTGGCAGTCCCACTTCTCATGCTGATTTTTCTCTTCCGGATTATGAAGCTTTCTATCTCGATGACGATCATGTTGAAGAGAAGAGTAGTGGCAGTACCACTACTCATGCTGATTTTTCTCAATATGATTCGTTCATCTTTGATCTTTCGATCGATTCATTTCCTCCTGCCGATAGGAGTGACTTTTATCATGAGGAGTTCACCGATGAACGCGCTCACATCATATCTCCACCAGAGTATGACTGTTTCTATTTTAAGAGTGAGCCCGATCCGGGGGAGTTGACTAGTATTGTTGACTCTGGGATTCGTGAGAATGTTCTTTCTATGATAAATGTGAATTAACCATTCGAGGATGACCAATCTCCTCTCTTGGCATATGTTGTACGGATTTTTCTTTCTTTTCTCACGTATCCCGTTACTCCTCCATATCTTCTCTCCTGTGGGAATGAAGAGACCGTTTTTGACCCCGGCATCTCCGTTTATCATTCTTTTATGCCGGGTGTATCTCATCGGAGTGGAACTTTCATGAAATTCAATGTTTATCCAAACCACTTGAATGAAAGTCCAATGGAGATTTTATCTTCCACTTGCTCCCCCATGGACTAATGAATTCGAGGTCAAGTCAGGCTCAAGACTCGGTTAACAAAAATAAGCGCTTCATGGGTGGCAACCCATGCTTATCCATTCTATCTTCTTTTTATTTGCTAATAAGTGTTTTTGTTGTTGTGAGGAGGCTCGCCTCTTCCATTCTCATTTGTTTGTATTTTTGTGATGATTGTCCAGGATTTTCCCAGAAATTTAAAGCCTCTCGTGCTCGCGGTTTTGTCCTTCGATCACAAGAGCTTCAAATCCTCAGCTTCATTTGGGAAATCCAATATCCTAATCTTATCGACTCAACATTTCTTTTAAGCATACTTAATAAACTGCTTAGTATTTACGTAAACCCTTCAAAAACATAGTACAATGTTTAATTGCTATTATGGGGATCATCGATTTGGATTGTGCACAGTCATTGTTTTCACGTTAATCCCGTATTTACCACTAAAATTCCCACCAGAATTTTTAAAAAATGAAAAAATTTTAAAATTTTCAAAAATAAAATAAGTGTTTTGTCAAAATTTTGACTTTTATGCTAGGTAGTATGAGAAAATTTTTTGACCTGATCGAGCGTGTTGAGCTCTAGCTAGTTCCATAACTTTTAGACTAAGCGTTCGCGAAAATTCACGAAGAACAAAAAATGATAGAGTTAATTATGAGTTGGATGCTAAACAAGGATTAGTTGGAAATCTTAAGAGCTCATGTATGTAATTTGTGGCTTTTTCTCCCATAAGCTCTTAACCGGATTAATATACGTGCTATTTTTGGAGATTAAACTTAAATCAACAATTTTTATGTGGTTAATGGCAAAAAAAATTTAGTCTTAGTTCAAACTTATACTTGAATTTTTCAAAAAGAAGTCTTCTCTAAATAATAATAATAATAATAAATTATGAAAAATGATGAAAAATGAAAAAAATATAATAAATATAAACTGTGGGCTGATAAAAGTTTGTTGTATCTTGCCGGCTCACAACCGATGTTACAGCCTTCTAAAGAAAGCCCATAGTAAGAATAAAAATCCGAGACTGATAAAAGTTTGCTGCATCTTGCCGGCTCACAACCGATGTTGCAGCCTTCTAAAAGGTCGAGGGTTACAATTGCATCAATGTTTAATATTAAGTGTGAATTAATAAATAGATCTCTTTTTGTTAAATTTAAATATGCTTTTGAACTTTGACTATTTCATTTTAAGTTTTTAAATAAGCTATGTATATACGGGAAACCTAAGAGTTTTTGAAACCAAAGGTCCGTGAGTCCCGATACTAGTCTCTGTGGGGTGTCAAAAGACTGGTCACTTAGCCGCAAGGTTGGGATGATCTCGCCTTCAAACTCATTATTCTCGGGTGGAACGTGAAACATAGAATTTTGCAAAACGTTGATCCATGGTTGAAATTCAAAATAGCACATTCACCTAAGATATAATAATTGTCGGGAGTGAAAAGTTCATAAGTTGCAAATATGAGTAGTGTTAGCATCTTAACTGATATTTAACTGTGATTTCGTTTTAAGCTTGGTTTGGAGAGAGTGAAAAGTCGGGGACGATGAATTTATCCTTTTTGGGGCATTCTCGGATCGAAATGCATCTTGTTCTGTGATCCCTAAAGGTTATGAAAATAACAAAAGTTAAATTAGTTAGTTGCTAATATATATAAAAAAATAATAAATAAATAAATAAAGTACAAAAATATTAGGAATAAGTGTATATCTTTAAAAATCATAAAAACGGGGGCTTTTCTAAACTCTTGATTATTTAATTCCCCTTGATGAATACTTAGCTACTTTTCGAGGTAATTTGTCGAGGGGGATCGAGATTCTTAATTTTCTAAGTGTTTATGACATTGCGTGATGACACTACGGCAATATTTAGTATGGGGAGGATTTTGTATGTGTGTAAAACACATACCATTTAACCTAATAAAATGACCCTAAACGACACCCCCTAATAAACGCTCATAAATGCCATAAATCTCTTGTTTTTGTGTTTAAAATTGTGCAGAAACAGATAATCCGACCAAAAAGACAAAAAACCAAGCAAAAACGGACAAAACCGATGCACGGAAATGGAAAAGCGTGTAAGAAGCCAAAGTCAATCGAAAGTCAAAGCAACCCCGACAAAGTCAAATCCAAGAATTCATCAAGTCAAAGAAATACAGTTTAGGGACCAAATTGCCAAATTCCTAAAGTTGTAATAACACGGATAAATACTACAAGGACTGAAGTGGTAATTATTGCCATAATAACTTTAGGGGGCCATTTCTGCCAAACCCCTAAAGTTATATAACAAAAGGACCATTCATGAAATAACCCTTATAACCTTGGAGGACTAATTCTGCCAATTCTCTTTTAACTTTATACCTAAAGGACGAATTGTGCAAATTACCTTTATAACTTGAGGGGTTCTTTTTGCAACTCAACTTCACCTCCCTGTTATACCCAAAACCTTTTTAACCCCCGGACAAAACCAGCAACCCAAGTCTATCACCTGTCTTTTCCCCTTACACCCCCCCTTTGCAATACCATGACAAACTGTAACCTCACCCCTTGACAAAAACTCCAACCCCCCCCCCCCCCCCACATGGGCTCAATCCAAGCTGGCAATCCAATGGTTCACCATTGGCTACTCGAATCAAAGGCCAAGATTGAAAATCGTGGAGCCAAGTAAATTTGAAGGGTTCTTGATGAAGTCTTAGGTTTAAATCTCGAAACCACTACATAAGAAAGCACAAGGGTGAAGACCTACTTCTTGTATAAAAAGAAAAGAAGACAGAGATTTAAAAATTATGTAAGATGTATGAGTAGTTATAGATTAGTTTTAATGTTTTTTCTAGCTTAATGCTTTATTTTAATTCTGTCATTTTAATTTTAATCTTGTAAACTTGTCTTTTTAATGAAATTTAAGTTTTATGAAAATTCTGAATTTTATGCTTTAAAAACTGCTAAGTTGTGATTGCTCAAATATTAGTGCTTATCCATTATTGCATCTTGCTTATTTATGTTAGTTTGACCTAATCATAACCTGGTTTTAACTAATCTTCTTTTAAAACAGCTTTATAATGGTTTAAAAATTGTTTTATATACTTAAAGGGGTGTTTGGGATATGGTCAAAAAAACGGGTCAAAAAACAATGCATAAAATTCCTATTTTGTTCACAAATCAACTTTCCATAAGCTTACTTATGTCATTAAAAGCGTATTCAAAATTTTCAAAGTCCAATTTTGAATTAAGCATCTCTAAAGATGTTTAAATCTGTTGGCCCAATCTTATGTGTTAAGGTGTGTATGTTTGCTCAAGCTCTTTTTAACACTTTTTTAAGATATGTTTGGGTTCTTTTGAAGTATATAAATGCAGTAGGATATTCCTTTCAAAGACTTTTTGTTTTGCCATGTCTTTCAAAATTTTGGTTAAGTCCAACTTTTTCCATTTTCATAATTAGGTTAGTTAAGAAGTGTTTTTAGAATCTGAACTTGGGAGCATAAGCTCTTTGACTGTTGTTTTAACTTATTTTAAAAGTTTAAGCTTATTTGCTCAGCTAATTCATGGCTGCAGATGGCTGTTTTTGCCTTTTCAAAAACAAGAAAAACTCAGTATGCACTAAGTGTAAGCAGCCTTTTCCTTAGTCTTTTTTCTTGCTTATTTGTTCTTCAAAACATCTACTTTTTGCTTTTCCTTGTAGCTTATTGTGCCCGCTTTAGCTGTTTTTAGATTTAAAGCCTTAGCTTTTTAGACTGCTAGCTTATTTTTAAGCCTAAAATGCCCCCTTAGGCTGCCTTGCTTCTAATTTTTAGCCATTAGCCCTTTTTGCTTATTTAGCTTTTCTGTCTACTTTTCATTGCTTAATTTGTTTGCATTTGCTTATTAGACATAGGAGATTAGCTGTTAGTGCTTCTTTTGAATACCCCATAGCTTATTTTTGGGTCTGCCAAAGCCCCTTTGTTTTCCTTAGAAAACCATAAAAAATTGCCCTGGTGCAAAAGCTCATTTTGACAGCTCTTTTTCTTGCTTATCTTTAATCCCAAGCTTGTCATTTTTGCATTTTTAGAAAGCCTTTAAGCCCACCTTTAAGCCCTAGCAGCCTTTAAGCATCAAGGACCCCTCTAGGTGGCTTATTTTTAAGCCAAAAGTGGACCCTTTGACTGTTTTGAATGCTAGCTTAGGCTTATAGCTTATTTTGGTTTTTTGGCTTTTCTGGATTATTTCTTTGGCTTATCTTTGTTTTAGTAGCTTATTAGGTGTTAGGGGTATCTGCCTTAGTTTAGTTTCCCCCTTGCTTTAGCTTATTTGCCCCTTAAATAGCCAAACATTTAGTTTTTTTACTTAGAGTAAATTAAGCATTTCTGCCACTTTCTTTTTCAGCTTATTACATGCTTATTTGTTAAGTTACAAAAAATTTTCCTTTTTTAAAGTTGCTTATTTTTAGCTTGTTTAAAAAGTTGTAAAAAAATGAGAAATAAAAACGTTGGGATTAGGGGAGGCCCCAAGTGAGCAAGACTCAAACTTGGGACCTCAACCCCAATCAACCAACATTTTATAACACTCACTACCGGTATGCTAAAATAGCTCATCCGGTAGTGAAGTGCAAAATTTATTATATATAGGCTATTTAGCCCATTAAGCCCATAAGCTGTTTTCAGCTTATTACGGCTTATTTATAAGCCCAATTTTCTAGCTCTTATTTTTCATAGAACCAGCTTACCTTAATCCACTTTTCTGTATTTTTTCACATTTTTCTAATATTGGTTGCTATTTTTTATCATTTATTTTCTTTAAAACTGTTTTTTAATTATTAAAAATTAAATAAAAATCAAAAAAATAATTTTCTTTTTTAGAAAATTTTATTTTGTCATATTACACTTAGGAAAAATAGAAAAACTTTCGTAGGGTCATTTTTGCAAAATTTTATTTTTTAAAGAGCGGGATTCATTCCCGTGCTCGTTTTTCGTATTTTCTAGCTCAATTTAACTCCGTTTTCGTTCTAGTTTACTTTATTCTTACTTTTTAGTCAATTAATATTTGGGAAAGTAAAAAAATTCACTTTAGGATTAATTTTTCATATTTTAGGTTTTTAGTCGCGTTTGTTTTTAATTTCCGTTCTCGTTTTTGTGATTTAAGCCTAATTGCCTTAATTTTATGCTCCCGTAGACTTAGGATTTCCTTTTATGCCTTATTTATGCTTCCCGTAGATTTTTAAGTTATTTAATTTCCTTTTTATGCTTTCCCGTAGTCTTAAGTTTAATTTCCCGTTTTCGCGTTTTTCTTAAATTGCTTTTGTTTAGGGTTTTCTTTTATTCGTTTTTGCATATTATTCGTAGTTTTAGAAAACCCATTATATCTTTGATTATTCAAGCATCCAAAAGTCAAACCAATAACGTAACCGTCAATTCACACGCCTCGTCGGGGACAAAACGACCCGGGTCCGGTTTCTAACTTTGTGGATAACGGAATCAGGAGATCCGAGTACTTCGTGAATACTATACTATATATTTGATATAATTAACCCTAAAAAGTTGATTATCACTGTCACTGGATGGCGCGTTTGTATCGACTACAGAAAACTAAACGATGCCACCCGGAAGGATCATTTCCCGTTATCGTTCATTGATCAGATGCTCGAATGGCTAGCTAGACATGAGTACTATTGCTTTTTGGATGGATACTTGGGATACTTCTAAATCCTTATAGCCCCTGAGGATCAGGAAAAGACTACTTTTACCTGTCCATACGGGACCTTTGCTTATAAACGAATGCCTTTGGGGCTGTGTAATGCTCCTACAAATTTCCAACGATTTATGATGGCTATATTCCATGAGTTAATCAAAGACAACATGGAAGTATTCATGGACGACTTCTCGGTCTTTGGAAACTCTTTTGATCATTGCCTCCTAAACCTCGAAAAGATGTTAAAACGATGCGAAGAAACTAACCTGGTCCTAAATTGGGAGAAGTGCCATTTCATGGTAAGAGAAGGGATTGTCCTTGGACATAAGGTCTCAGGCACAGGAATCGAGGTTGATAGGGCTAAAATTGATTCCATAGTGAAGCTTACACAACCCACAAATGTTAAGGCTATATGAAGCTTCTTAGGAAATGCAGGGTTATATCGAAGGCTCATAAAGGACTTCTCACAAGTCGCGCGGCCCTCACCTATCTGCTTGTGAAAGATGGCTACCTTTTTATATTCTTTGAGGAATTTGTGGAGGCTTTCTAAAAACTTAAACATGAACTTATTCAGGCACCGATAATGATCAAGCCAGACTGGTCATTACCTTTTGACATTATGTGCGACGGTAGTGACTATGCAGTAGGGGCAGTGCTTGGGTAATGAATTAACAATCATTTTCAACCCATCCACTACGCCAGCAAAACTATGAACGCATCGCAAGAAAACTACACTACTACTGAAAAGGAGCTTCTCGCAGTATTATTCGCTTTCGATAAATTTTGGCAGTACTTAGTTCTATAAAAAACAATCGTGTTTACTGATCACTCCGCCTTGTGATATCTCTTTACCAAGCAAGATGCAAAATCTAGACTCATTCGCTGGATACTTTTGCTCCAAGAGTTTGACATCGAGATTCACGACAAGAAGGGTGCTGAAAATCGAGCAGCCAATCACTTGTCTAGACTCAAAAATCATGAACTCGAAAAACTCACTAAGGCTGAAATTAGGGACATGTTCCCCGAGGAGAAACTCATGTCAATCTCTGACCAAGGCAATGAACCTTGGTATGCCGACTATGTGAATTACTTGGCTAGCCGAGTATTACCTGTCAAAACTAGCCGCCAAGAAAAACAAAAATTCTTCAGTGATCTTCGGCACTACTTTTGGGACGAACCGTACCTATTCAAACAATGTGCCGACCAGATCATCCGGCGATGTGTCGCAGGAAATGAGGCATCCCAAATTCTTCGACAATGTCACAGTGGCCCGTCTGGTGGACACCACGGGATTGCCACGACCGCACAAAAAGTTTACGAGGCTGGTTTTTACTGGCCTAATATTTTTCGCGACGCAAGAAAATTGGTACAAACATGTGATGCATGTCAAAGGGCGGGTAACATCTCAGCCAGAAATGAAACGCCCCAGAAATACATCCAAGTCTGTGAAATATTCGACGTTTGGGGTATTAATTTTATGGGACCATTCCCGTCTTCTAACGAAAATAAGTACATATTGGTTGCGATTGACTACGTGTCTAAGTGGGTAGAAGCCCAAGCTCTCCCCACTAGCAACGCTAGAAACGTGGTCAGGTTTTTGAAAAATCTATTCGCTAGATTCGGGCTGCCCAAGGCCTTAATTAGTGACAGAGAAACCCACTTTTGCAACTACCAAATGGAGTGGGCTATGAAGAAGTATGGGGTAGTGCACAGATTCTCAACCGCATACCATCCATAAACAAACGGCCAAGTCAAAACACTAATCGGGCAATTAAATGGATCTTAGAAAAGTAATTGGTAACAATCGGAAGGATTGGTCAAACAAGCTCGACGACGCACTATGGGAATTTTAAACGGATTTTAAAACACCACTCGGAACGATGCCTTTCCTGTTGATATATGGGAAGGCTTGCCACTTGCCAGTTGAGCTTGAGCATAAAGCATATTGGGCACTCAAGACTTGCAATATGGATTTGGATAGAGCAGGAGAAAATAGATTTCTCCAAATAAATAAGTTAGATGAGTTAAGGCTCGAAGCATATGACTCATCCGTATCATCTTATGAGATGAACAAAGCGTGGGCACGATAAAGTCAACCCACTACGGAAACCAAGAAGGGGGACAAGGTGCTCCTCTTCAACTCTCCAATAAGACTTTTTCTCTAGAAGTTGAAATAACGATGGTATCGACCATTTACCGTTAGTAGGACAATGAAAAGTAAAGCAATTGAGTTATGCGACAAGGAAGGAAGTGAATTCATCGTAAATATAAGGCCAACGTGTTAAACATATAGCAATGATCGAGAAATTTGATAGTAAATGATGACATAATTTTGGAACACCAGAAATGAGGAGTCACATAAAGGATATAGGACTCCGAGACTAGCTAAAAGACACCGATAATAGAAGCGCTTATTGGGGAAGAAAATAGCCAGGCAACAAATTCTTTTAAAATCCGCATTTTAGTGATTGTCGTGTGTTTTAATTCTTTATTTATTTATTGTTATTGTTTGAAAATTATTGTGATCATGCTTTGCTATGTTTTTAACTTCGTCTTAATCTCATTCAAAGGTATTTTACAAAGATAAGTGTAAGGGAAAAATCCGGTTTATAAGAACCAAATTTTCAAACAAGTAAAGATAAATAATTTAAGATTAATTCGTATCTCAAAGCGAGAGGACCATTCAAACTCTCAAGGATATGCTACGTGCTTGTGCGATCGACTTTGGAAAGGGTTGGGTTAACCATTTGCCATTAGTCGAGTTTTCATACAACAATAGCTATCACGCTAGCATCAAGGCCGCACCATTCGAAGCACTTTATGGTCGAAAGTGTCGTTCACCTGTGTGTTGGACCGAAGTTGGAGAAGCTCAGATCCTCGGTCCAGAATTAATTCAAGAGACGACCGAGAAAATCGTTCAAATCAAGCAAAGAATGCAAGCTGCCCGTGATCGACAGAAAAGTTACGCCGATCTAAAGCGTAAACCGATGGAATTCCAAGTCGGGGATAAAGTTATGCTTAAAGTTTCGCCTTGGAAAGGGGTAGTACGTTTTGGCAAACGGGGGAAGTTAAATCCCAGATATGTCGGACCCTTCAAGGTGATAAAAAGGGTTGGAGACGTTGCTTACAAGCTCGAGCTTCCTGAGGAGCTGAGCAGAGTTCATAATACATTTCACGTGTCCAACTTAAAGAAGTGTCATGCCGACGAACCCTTAGCCGTTCCGTTGGATAGACTTCATTTTGATGACAAGCTTCAGTTTGTCGAGGAACCTATAGAGATCACAGATTGTGAAGTTAAACGGTTGAAGCGAAGCCGAATCCCATTAGTCAAAGTTTGATGGAACTCCAAGAGAGGTCCAGAGTTTACATGGGAATGCGAAGATCAATTCTGGAAGAAATACCCACATCTGTTCTCAAAGACCGGACCGTCGTCAAGTGCTGCGTCTTAAGCCTTGAGGACAAGGCTCAGTTAACCGGGGGAGACTATAACACCCTGTGTTTTAGGACAATGTACGACGTTGATAAAGTCGCTATTTATTTTTTTATAGTACGCGTTTGTTTTTAATGGAAATCGTTAAGTTAAATCGCGTAAGCAAGAAATAATCAGTTAACGTAAACGGGCATCAAGCAAATTATTGTTTACGTCAAACAAGGGTTAAGTAATTATTTTGAGGATAATTATTAACATTACACAAGTTATTTTATCGGATACGTGAAAGTGTTTACGTTTCGCGATAAATGACAATTAGGTTTTCCCGGAAACCCTAAAAATTAACGTACGCTTCAACAAATACCTACGTTTATATACAATGATCGAAGTTTATAAAACTTTATGCATATGTATATATTTATACACGTCTCATATGTTTATACAAGATAACAAATACTTTACAAAATACCAAGACATTACAAAGATTAAAACTTATAAAAAAAAGAACTACAACTTTACTTTTTATAAAAACTTAACTTACAACTTTTCTTTTATAAATTACAATAAAACTATAAAAGAAATTAAGCTAGGAAACACATCCCTTGGTTCATGGATGATCTAGTTAGGGAACCATAAGACATAGGAAACATAATGCATTAAGAGACCAATGTTTTCCTCCTTTGTTTGTCCCCCTATCCCCACGGCATAGAAACCCCCCTCCCCCTTGGACTTTTGGTCAAACTAAGCTCAAAAAATATCTAGTTTCTCTTCCTATAAATACCAAGCATACATGAGTGAAGTTTCTTACATCTTTTTTACTTAGTAAAATTTCACTTCTTTCTCTCCTTTTTTCTCTCCAAACCCACGGCTCAATATAGCCACCCAAACAAATCATACAAAATTTTTCTACAATCCATACAAGCCTATACACATCTATCCTAAGATATTCTAAGGTGTTTCCAAGCATTGAATCACCATTTGCAAGTAATAATCAAGAAAAGGAAGGCTAGGGCTTTTACTTGGAAAGCTAGGGTTTTCATTGTGCAAACTTTGGTTTTGAGTCTAAACACGGGTTTAGCACTTATTTCTCATCTCATACATCATCCCCATGAACAAAACATAACCTAATGGACCTAATATATGTAAGACATAAGATATTAAGGGTTCTAATGGGTTTGTAACAAAGTGGTAAAGCTAAAAAGTCCTAAAAACAAGTTTTAAACACATTTTGGAAAATAATATCTTAGGGGCTGTTTGTAATTCGAAATTTACATATATGTTTTATGATTTTATAAAATACTACATGTCACAAGGATCGAGGGGTCATAAAGAACTCGAAAAACCGATTAATAACGAAGAAGATACGCCATTTACAAGTTTACGATAGTTAATACTTTTATAAAACAATTTTTATAAAAAGTACTATTCATTACAGAAACTTATACTTTATAAACATCAATAATATGATAAAACTTTCAATTACGAGAACGTGTTCGAAAGAATCACTAAAAACGGAGCTATAACGAATAAGATACGACTAAAACGGGTTTTACGTTAATTAAAAGTATAAAAACGATTATATAGCTGTTATGAACAGTAAAAACACTATTCATCACAGAATCTCAAAAACCTAAGAATGTGATTTTATGATCACTCGTCTTAATACGAAAGCGTGGGCGTAAGAAACGCGAGAAACGGGCTTAAAACGACAAAGTTATGTCATTTTTACTAAAGGCGTGATTATAAACATTTTTACTTTATAATCACGATTTCACTTAAACAAATAGATGGTGATATAGCTATATAGATTATATATGTTATTAGTTATCGAAGTGCTATATTACTAGGGAATTTCATAATGAGGCTTCTTCGGATGGCGTATTGACGAGTTGTTAGATTTACGATTTAAAGTGTCCTAACTCCTCGTACGTCATGTCATGACCTCTTAAATTATGATAGCCCGAACGATAGTACGATGATAACTATATAGGATTATATACAGTTGTTGTTAGACAACGTACTTGAATACTGATTCGACCTATATTAACTAGGTTGCATTCGAGCGTTAGCGTGACGCGTTTTTACTTGGGATATTTTGTTATCAGTTTACTCACTCAAGGTGAGTTCATAGCCCCATGTTTTACAATTATTAAATTACAAGTTTTTGGGGTGAGAAACATATGCATGTTTTACAAATTGGACGCAAGTGTACATTTTATCATGATTACGTTTTGCCTAAGTAGCGATAACCCACTATGCCCATGAATCATGAACTGTCAATTACTGGAATGTGAGCGCGAATGATTATAGATAGATCTATTTGGGATTGACCTCCCCGTTCGGGTGACTAGCTATCACTGGAAACAAACGTATATCATGTCGGATATTGGATGTTACGGGTTGAACATCATCACGGGCAATGTAGGCAATATTTATATATTGTATTCAATTATGTCGAGCTTCGGTGTCATGAGCTTAGGTAAACGTAATTACATTTTGTGATGTCTGCATCTGTTGCATTATCACTGGGAAAGTCTTGCGGTCCTGCATATACATTTACATAAACCTATGCAATTCACCAACTTTATGTTGACATTTTTAAATGCAATGTTTTTCAGGTCATTAAGCACGAGGTGCGAAGGATACATTGGTGGTTATATTATGAAGTCATGCAATAAAGATTTAGTCGCATTACATTTTGTGTATCTGTTATGGGCTGGAAATCTTTGTAATAATAACAAGTAAACAAGTTAAGCTGCGGGCTTTTGGAACACATACTTTATTAAATCCAATGTATCAGTTTTAAATGACTTTTTGGTCGTTCTTATATTATCTTGTGTTGTTGATCTGAGAAGTAACACGCCCCGGACCCTTATTCCGCTGCGACCCAATTTGGGGGTGTTACAGTGGGTCTAATGAGTGACCTCTTGTGGTTTACAGGATGCTACTGTAATCTTGTCTGGTCCATTTGGTCCTCCTATTACTTCTGTTCCTTGCCAGTACTCTAGGTTGGTAAGTTAATCGTGAATTTATTAACTTACTTTTGATAGGTTGAATATTTGTTACACTATATTTGTAAGAAGTAAAAGTTATTCTATGGTATACTAATATTCAATCTTTGGTGGTTAGGTTCTTCCTCCCAGTGTGCCTGATATAACTGTTGTTATGCTTGAAGATTCACGTCTTAGAAAAGTAATTGATAAAATGGATGTTTATGTTCTTGATGGAGGTTGTACTTTCAAGCAAATTATAATGGAGAGGGTCCGCGGGAACCCTCTCTTAGGTTTTTGTTTAAACTCAGCTCCAAGGAGCATACTTACTAACTTACTATGTTTGGAGGCTTTATTCCTTCACTCAGGTTCAGGTACATAGTTATCATAAAATAATTCTTAGAATTTCTCATTGGGTTATATGATTTTTGAATGATTAATATTTGTCTCACAAATACAGGGTAATACTATGCATGGCACACCGAACCTTTTATCATGATATGCATATGGTGTTATATAAATCAGTGATTTAAAAAATAAAAATTGGTACCATTTGCTAGATAGGTCCCACCTGCTCTGCCTAAAGACTAGAGTCTAGAGAATGAGGAGATTGGAGCTACATTTGCTGCTGGAAGAAGTAGGGTATGATCTTCTTACTGTATTCCTTTTCTTGAACATACATCAGCCAAATGCAGTTAAATTATTTATTATACGCATTTTTTCTCTAATTATATCCGTGCAGCATGTGGAGACTGAACATACATTGATCGATGCGCAAATAGATAAGTTTGAAGATATGATGTGTGCCTTAACAGTAGAAAGAATTCAAATCAAAGAAGCAATGGGGTTCGCACTAGATAATGTTGATGTTGCTAGAAAGGTATCATGACATTAGAAGTTATAACTTATGAATATGTATAAAGGTTTCTTAGCTTTATTTATTGCTGATAGTTGAAGTTTTAACCGAGTCTTTGACTCTTAAAGAAACACCGAAAGGCAGTGATCATACCTTCTTCACATATCATACTCGCCATCTTACTATTGAAACTGTAAGAAAACAAAATGTGGACATACCTTCTTCACGTATCATCTTTATAGATACCATATGGATATTTTGATATGCTGTTTGAAAGTTATTTTATATGACACAACATAATTTTTATTAATTAAATAAATGGTTGTGATACAACATGTTGATAGTATGTTGATATGCTTTTTGAAGTGATGATAAGTATATAATTATATTCAGTTTTAGAAGAAGAATCCAAACACCTCTGAATTAGCAGATTAATAGTATTTGTTGATGCTACTAAGATGTAAAATCGGGTTTACTTCTGATAATTTAACAAGTCCTTTCATCATCGTAGATCACCAAGAAGGGGCCTGAGCTTTTAGTTGTTCTGCAAGACTATGATTATTCTTTAGACATGTGGAGCCTTGGTTGCATGTTTGCTGGAATGGTGAGGCTCTCAACCCTAATAATTTATGTGTATATAGAATATATTTATGGATATTGCTGACGTGTTGCTGTGACGACTGCGTTTTCTCATCAATTTTTTCATCTCTTCTTGTGCTTATCTAATATGCAGATTTTCCATGAGGAACCTTTCTTTTATGGGCATGACAAACAGTATCGGCTTCTTAAAATTTCCAGGGTAATGCTTTTTCAGTACTTTTATGTTAACAGTTTGAATATCTCTCGAGTATCTATTTTGTAAGTAAAAGATGGAATAGGTCTTTGCAGCTTAGATATTCAAATGGGTTTGAGTTTAGATATTCAAACTGTTATGTTTTAATTTTGCAGATGGACTTGGGAATACAATAGGAGTCATAGGTACTAAATTAACATCGATTGAGCAAAAATTAACAATGACTAATATGCAGCACTTTGGTCAGCAAGGCAGAGCATACCAAATCTCGCATTTCAACAGCAAAAAGACTAAAAAATGGTAGCATGCTTTAAAGAATTATACATTGCTAATTTTTTAATTTACTGCATATAGTGAACTAGATGAAGAAACCAGAATGATCAATCCCGTTCTTGCAGGTATTACACAATTTTAGTCAAACTACATAGCAAATGTAAAAATGTAATTAAGATATGTTGCATTAACAGAACAGACTCTATTTTTGCATTTTAGCTTGATGTATGGCTGTTAACACTTTATGGTTGAATTCTCACCAAGACCAGTTTGACTCGGGTTATGGAAGTACGTTTAAAGGTTTTCTTCGGCATATTGCAGGTATCATCCATAGTGTATATGAATTGAACAAATGTATGCACTTATTATATGTTCATATTTGATAAATAATTATGAAATTTGTGAAATGTTATATTGGCCAACCTCCTGATCGGCCAGGTTTCATTTATGATTTTACAAATGTCTTTCTGGATAATAGCCATAGATATGGCCTTCGAACATGAACAGTTTCAACTGCATAGTTGTGTTTGTATGTATAAGTAACATGTCAAAATGGGTTTGGGTTAAAACTTAAAACATGTCACTTTTAAATATAGGTCAAAACGGGTCAAGTTGGTTTCTAGGATCGTTTTATACGGTGTTTATGTGCAAGTGAAAAAAGACACGCTAGCAACAGATGCAAACGAATAATAGGTGAACCGTATATCTTTAATCAATTGCTTAAAATATTTGTGAAGGATGCTTTCTTATAAAATATTGGCGATATCAATTTACTGACTAATATATTGTATCTTTTGTGCTTCTGATCTGTAACTTTCTGATGCTTCGTAATATGGTTTTAGTAAAATATGGAACCAAGGAAAGACGGGAAGAAGGGTTGAGGAAATGTATTGGCGTGGATCTAAATCTTTCAAAAGCGGTAGACAATTAGCACCAACCCTATGGTAACCATTCCAATGAAATTAGTCATATCTCTGTTAGGTACTTATGTTTAACCAAACTACATTATATAATTTACTCAATACTTTACTCTGTGTTACCCGTTTGGAAGGAAAATTGGCTCCTAATTATATATATTTTTCTACTTATTATGTCTAAGTACAACACTACTATTTAATGTTTATTCGAAACAATATTTGATGTAGGAAAAATAGGTTTCCTGAAAATGATGGTAAGTAAGATTTGAACTTCAGAATCCATAGTCACTCGTCTAAGTCCACAAAGGTATGATTCTAAAAAAAAGACCGAGGTTGTAACAATTTTCAACACGTTTGACCCTGTAAGTATTACCGTCAAAAATTCATTTATTTATACGTTTGCTGCATTTGTGAAAATTTGTTTAACCAGGATATAATTTAGTATGATGCACTATTAGAATGGGATGGGATGGGAGGTGCCATTAAATTGGTGGAAAAATAGGGCGAAATGTAGTAATTGGTTTATGGAATTTATTAGTACCATATCCAAGTTTAGATTAGTAGGATTGTTAAAAGGGTCGAGGTTGTATTCATTTTTAACAAATTTAAGATTTCGTAGTATAATGGAAAGCTTCAGCCGCCGTTTGGGAACAGTAGTGTCGGGGAGTCGGGACATATGACTTTCTTAATGTTGGTGTCACCTTTGAGGACGAGTTCTTCCATGCAAGTCGTGCATATGGCGACTAGTGGTTGATAGCAAAAAGAAGCGATGAAGGTTTGAGTAATTTGTCGGATTTTTGTTGTTAGCTCAGCCATTGGAATATGAGGTTATAAACTAAAGGTTATAAGCTCATTAAAATCCTAATTCTTTATACCTTGGAAGGGTGTTCATGGGTTAGGATTTAAAGGGTTGGATGTACGTTATGAAAATGATTATCCAAGTATTATTACTTGAAGTCATAATTATAGTGTTTATGCAGAGGAGAAGACTAAATTTTGGTTATTTAGGGATCAGATAATCAACTTTATATGGTACTACCAACATTATATCAAGATTACTTGGTAATTATCATATTGTAATTTAATTTTTTTACAAGTGTGTCTTGATATTGCTGTCGTATATTCTCTACTATGTTTTTGTGAGTTGAAGAAGCAAACTTTGGGGTAATGTATAGATGTGCAAACCGATTTTATTGAAGATGTGGAGTTATCAAAGATGAAATTGCTATAAATTTTTCTATGAACAAAAGTATTGCAATTAGTAGGAGAAACTGAAATGAGATTAGTTGTTTGAATATAGACATTACATTAATCAAAATGTAAATGTAGTATGTATACCACTAAATGTAAATGAGATTAATGTATCATGTTAATAGAAGTTTTATATCTGATGGTGGTGGTTGCTTTTGTTTAGGTTTCTACAGAATGTGTACCACTATAAGAATTCCCTTTAGCATTTCATGCTGTTTGTTGTCGTCATCTTATGATGAACCTATCCTTGAAAAACAAAAAAAGAAAAGATTTATACTGGAAAATATGCAAGGCATATACACGAGAAGACTTTGCAATCAGCATGACCACACTACAAAATGTTCAGCATGATGCATACCAGAAGCTTTGTGAAGCTGGTGTTGAAAGATGGTCAAGAGCGCATTGCCCTCTAGTTCGGTATAACTATATGACATCGAATAGTGTGGAGTCTGTCAATGCTAAAAGTGTAATACATAGAAAAGAGCCTGTGTTAAAGTTAGCGGAGACGTATCGTGCGATGGTGCAAGAATGGTACTATAAACGTCGGCAACTGGCAGGTATTTTTCTTAAAACACATAATCTATAACTATTTTTTTAATATCAACTACTGTAATTGATTCTTGTTTATGTATTCATGTAGAAAATATGACGTACGAAATAACTGATTGGGCAGCACACAAAGTGGCAAAAAAAGTATGAAAAGCGCGACATGGGTTGTTAAAGGTGTTAACAACTATCAATACGAAGTGTCAGACGGTCAGTATATTCGTGCAGTGAACTTACACACAGGCATATGTGAATGTCGAAAATGGCAGCTTTCAGGAATTCCGTGTGGTCACGTCATAGCTGTGACAAGGTTTATCGGGCTGACGGATTGTGTCCAATATGTAGCAGATTGGTTTAAAAAACCAAAATATCAAGGCACTTATTCGGAATCAATTCACTTTCTAGGGAATATGTCGCAATGGGATTTCCCGCCAAATATTCAGAAAGCTATTCCTCCTAGAATGGACAACCCACAACCCGGTCGTCCTAAAAATACAAACCGTATAAAATCTCAAGGAGAGGAGCCAAGACCAATACATTGCAGCCGATGCACAAAAGCGGGTCACAGACGTGATCAATGCAATAATCCCTTTGTTGTTCAACCGCCTGTAAACATACTTACACAAAATGATCAAGAAATGCCACGAAACAACCAACCAACATTCTATGACCGAAATCAACAATACGACAACACTTTCCATACTTTTAACCAATACACATCACAACAATACGGTGCTACCACATACCCGTCACAAGAATACGGTGAAACCCCATATCAATCACAACCTTACAACCAACATTTCACAAACACATCTCAGGCATACGATGAACATCACACATAATCATCTCAAATGTATGAACAATATAATTCTCAACAATATGAGGCACAACATCTAGATGATCTGAACACAAATGCTTCAACTAGTTGGTTTAACTATTTTGGGTTATAAATAATTGTATGTTTTTATGATTTCTGTTAATTTGTTGTTAAATTGTAATGTTTGATTTTAATGATATAATATATTTCATTTAAAAATAAACTTATTATGTTAGTACAATCAACACTAAATTTATAATTGAACCTTGTAATGTACCTAAAAATAATGTATACATCACACAAAAATGGGTACAGACAATCAGTGCTAACTCAATGACAATGTTATTTATAAATGACAATGTTATTTATAAATGAACATTTTACAATATTCATAACACGATTTGACAACACACATGTTTTTACTACAACAGATAAGACAACCCACTGACAATGCTGTTTATCACCTAAAACTACGCGCGATTCATGACATGATTTGACAACACACATGTTTTTACTGCTACAGATAAGGTAACTCACTGACAATGTTGTCTATCACTTAAAACTACATGCGATTCATGACATGATTTGACAACACACATGTTTTTACTGCAACAGATAAGACAACTCACTTACAATGCTGTCTATCACTTAAAACTACACGCGATTTAGAAAAATAACTAACAATTCATCAGATTCTTTTTTAATTCAATCACTATTGAGTACAAATGTTATATATACACACAAAAATTGGGGACTCTTGCTCAGAACCAATTTTATCATTCAAAAAACTTATTAATTATATCTTCTCAATTACTACCATGGCCAGTAACCCAGAACAAGTTAGGTTAAATGTCCTTACGAAACTATAAGAAGCAATTGAGGAAGAAGCTATTTTGGAGGAACAAATTTTAGCCTTGATGCATCGCTTTGCAGATAGGTTTACAGATCTATAACAACCCTCAATTTTCATAAATGTAAATATCCATCTATTAAGTTAGATGATGTACAATCTATCAGTTATATATGAACTCACCTTTTTTAGGGAAATTTTTCGCTTTATTACATTACTTACTTTGCCAATATCTCGATATGCAACATTTTTTGCATAACTAAAGTTAACGGGCTTAGGCAACCTATCTATGGCAATCCTATCTTCATATATGTCAAGCAATCATCATAATATATCAAGTCAATATCATAATATCATTTTTACAAAGTACATTATTCCTATAATGTATCATTCGCAATGTTATATCAAAACGAGCTTTAAATCGTTATCAGATGCCTCTAAACCCTAATTCCATGAAGGATTAACATCTAAAGTGAATGCACAAGCTACTAAAGCATATTTATAATCAATATAACATCTCATTTGAAATATAAAATCTCTTCAAGTCAAAGTACAAGTCTCTAAAAGCTCAATGTACAAGTCATTAAGCATGATCTCCAAAATAGCCATTTTACCTCTGTTTTCATTCAAATTTCTTCACCACCACTTGTGTACAAGATACTACACTCAATATACAATGTGTAAACCCTAATTATTCTATTCATAAACTTTCATACATCTTTTTACACTCAAAACCCTAATTCAAAACCCTAAACCCTAAAACCGAGCTAGTTTCTAAACCATAACTCGTTTCTTCATTTTTATCCATTGTAACCCTAAACTAATACTTAAATAAGTTATAATAACATAAATTAAAACATTCTCAATCATAATCCATTATAATTTCATCATTCCACTTCAATTATACAAGAAACGAATCCAGAAAACCCTAATTGTGCCCTAATTGTGATTTTGACCCGTTTATTCATTTTCTACCCATTTTAACCCAAACCACCTATCAACTTTTGATTATAATCCTTAATATAAGCCTTAGTATCAGTAACCTATCATTCCTAATCAAATTTACACGAAATCCAAGCCTAGAAAACCCTAGTAAACCTTAATCGCACCTATATGAAACCTGCAACCTCATTTCTTCATTTTTGACCCGTTTTAACCCACATCACTTGATAATTTCCATTGATAATCCTTAATATCAACCATAAGATCATGTATCTATCATCACTTAAGAAATGTGTGCGAAATATAAGCCAAAAACCACAATTCGAGCCCTAGATAACCCAAACCAACCCGCGACCCCCTTTTTGCAATTCTTACCCATTTTAAACCCTTTTTCTTGCAAATAACTCATGCACATGCAACCCTAAGCAGCTTACACACCTGCTAACATAAATATCTTGCCTCCCTTGGTCACCAAGAAAGCCACATCACCCCTTTTTGAGCCAAAATAGCCGCGGCAGCCCAAGGGGGTATCCACACCATCATTCTAGCTTCCTAGCCTTCACAACTCATTCTATAGCTTTAACACATCTTACACTAGACCCTCCAAGTGTCTCACATCAGATCCTAAGCTTTCCTTAACCTCCTTGGTCTCAAACTAGTATAAATAGGACCATAGAACTTCATTCATTCTCATCCCCCACTCTCTTATCTCATACCCATTATAGGCAGTAATCATTTTCTCCATTAAGTGATAAGAAGGTCTTAAGAAGTATCAAGTTCAGAAAGGAAGCAAAAGAAACCAAGAAACGAAGCCCGGGAGTCGTTATTCTAGGCGTACGAAGCTAAAAGTCCCGATTCCGACCCGTTTCTAAGCTATAAGCTCAAGACCAGGTTCTCTAAGCTTATATTCTGTATTCATACCTTTATAATGTTCATATGATCATGCTAAGATCATAATATAAAGCTTTGAACTCAAAAACTTATGTGTTATACCTTTTTGATCCAAAACC
>BQNB010095249.1:0-22234 GCA_026074375.1 Tanacetum coccineum
AATAATAATAATAATAATAATAATAATAATAATAATCATAATAATAATAATAATAATAATAATAGTGTCATAGTAGTTTTGCCAACATGTTCATTTTCATTTTCCACCCATCATGTTCTTGAGAGATTGTCCAATTGACCTTAACCCTTCCCGGTGAGCATCTCTTTGTTAGGTTTGAAGATTAATAGTTTCAGAGAGATGGGTATTTAAGTAATGACTTTCATGAGGACGGTTTTGAGTAACTCTAGCGACAACATTAGATGAAGAGGAGACATTTTAGGAAGGTGAAGAGGGCAAGTTGGAATGAAATGAGTCATCATCATTTTCATCAACTATGACATCTAGTAAATGAGATGAAGAGGGATGATTTTAAGTGGTGGAGGAGGAGCTAGCATTTGACTCACGAGGTCTTTTTTTACCTCGATCCGCTTGCGTCTTTCGCTTATAATGAGGAGCGAGCGGATGCATGGCTCGATCATTTGTGAGGTAATGATCGAATGCTAGCTTAGGAGAGATAGACACAATATGCTTGAACAATCTAGTCAAAAGCATTTCATAAGGTAAAAGTTCCTTTGGTTTGCTTCGAGTCTTTTCCATTCTTTTGAGAATGAAAAATGCTAGATTGTAAGGAGTAGAGGTCTCAATGCAATAAATCATGTGACAAAGATAAGCGGAGACATGATCCCTATGTCCTCCTAGACAAATGGTGTTTTCACGAATAATTTCAACCCAAGATTTCATATGAGTATGAATCTCTCAGGTTAGGATTTTGTTATCACCTACGACAATGGTTTTCTTATTTTTGATACGAGTTTCTTGACCTTGTCGAGGGATTTGAATAAAAGACTTGATGACACATGGAGAAGGAGGAGTGGTCTTATAACGACCTTTACTCGGAACACTTATTGGCAAATGGTCGAGTGACTACATGTCGGTGTGAGAGGCTTGACCTTAGAAGGGGATTTTTAGAATTTGACCAAATTTCTCAAGAGTGAAAGAAAATAACTTGTTTTGAATGACAAAGTTGACAACGAAGTGACCCTCAGGATTAAAGGTAAAAGTGAGTTGACTATAGAACTCGAGAACAAAACGAGGTACAATTTGTTCGTTAATGTTTAACAAACAATCAAAACCGATTGACTCAAACTTGGCACGAATATGACTCATATTTTCAAAATTTTGACTCACAACCCTTCCCTCATGAAAGTATCGTTTTTCAAGGTTTGCCATTGTGTTTAGTAAGGGTTGATTAAATTCATTTGATATGAGAGGTATGTAGTTTCGTGTCTTTTGATGATCAAGTCCGGTAACTTGAGGCATTGTTACCTAAAATGACATAAATAAAATTTTATTTTAATTGCTTATACTTGTATTGAAGTTTTAAGCTTGTGTCTTGTGTGTGCCTAAATGTAACAAATGTGGAGTAACGATTAACTCGACCTAAACATAAAATCCCAAGAGTTAATCCAAACGCTCTTTAATTTGAGTTTTCTCATCCAGACAAGTCAAAAAATACATATGAATTATGTATCTCGAAATTTTTTCATGAGATCATTATGCATGTGCTTGAAAACATTTTTAGGTTGGATTAACAATGTATAACAAAAAATTTATTATGTTCCTAACGTGAGTGATTTGAAAATAAAATTAAGGTTTTGGTTCGAAATCAATTTTTCAACAAATTCATAAATGTATGCAAATCCTATATCCATGGGAAGCATACTAGTTATACATTGTATCCTAGTTGTCTTAATTGTACAAAATTAAAAGAAAACACAAAAATCCCTAATTTCAATTTTTGGTGTTCATCATGAACCTTATACTCAAATTGAAAGAAAATAGATGAAATGACTTACAATTTGTTAGGATTATGAAAATCCATATAAAAGACTCAGTCACCCCGTGTTATATCTAGCATAGGTTAGATCGTAGTCTTAGTATTAATCGTTTAGTTACCGTACGACTTATGTGTTGGGCCGGGTCTTTACACACTTGTTAGCCTACTCCATGGCCCACTTAGGGGCAGAAAAACACTTGTATAAATACCCCTTTCTAGCCATGGGAAGAGGTTGGTTGTTCATTTTATCACAAGCATACACTAAGTGATTTTCTCTCATTGGAACTCCCATTTTCTCTCTCTAGAAATTGGTCAACCCTTAATCCATACCTTGTGTTATGATATCCAATATACTACAATTGGTATCAGAGCCCATGGGATGATTAGATAGATTGTGTGTGCGTTTTCTTGGTTAGTTTAGATCAAAAGTTTGGTTTTTGAAGGTTTATAGTTTTTTCTTGACACTCTTTGATTCTCACGTTTGTGGTGTTAAAGTTAATGTTTTTATTGTTGTTATAACCTTCTAGGATCAAGTTGTGCAAAAGAAACCAAGCAAAAACGTTTAAAAGGGTGATTTTTAGGTGTTTTTAGGTGAAAAAGTTTGTATTTTTCTTGACTGCGTTTTGTCTCACTGGCAATTTCTTAGTTGCATTTTGTCTTTGCGTTTTGTTAGAGAATAGTACACTGCATTTTGTCTTCTAGTGTAGTACAGCAGTTGCGTTTTGTGTATTACGTTTTGGTTAACACTACAGGTTGCGTTTTGTGTATTGCGTTTTGTCTCAAGTTGAAGACCCTCATTGCGTTTTGACTAAGAGAAACTCTGCCCAATTATAACCTTGATTGCGTTTTGTCTCAAGGGTTGATTGCGTTTTGCCTAAGACACTTCACTGCGTTTTGTCTCCTACTCACTGCGTTTTGTACCCTGCGTTTTGTCCCAAGTTGAAGACCACTATTGCGTTTTGGTGGAAAGAAGTTCTGGCAAAAAAAAATTCTTCATTGCGTTTTGTCTAAGACTCTTGACTGCGTTTTGTCTAGGACACATCACTGCGTTTTGTCTAAAATTTCCTGACGGAGACTTGTGTAATACATCTCGTAGACTTAATTAAACCAAACCAAATCACAAACAAACAACATATCACCTAATCTAACAATCATACACCACTTTTAACATACAATCACTAATCATTGTACCGATCCAAAGTTTATCATAATACAAGTAATCAACCATGTCCAGTAATTCAGATGATATTCAAGCGGCCGGTTCCGATACCCGCCCTCCTATGCTCGATAGGACTGATTACGAATCATGGTCACAACGAATCCGATTGTATTGTAGAGGAAAGGAAAATGGATTGCAAATTCTTCAGTCGATTGATCAAGGACCATTTGAGCTTGGAACCACAAGGGATACACTCGGAACTACCCCTGAGGGAGGTGTCCTTCTTGGACCAGAAAGGCCTCGTACATATGAGGATCTCAGTGACACGGAGAAGAAACGGTACATCGTCGAGTCATACATCGTAGTCGATAAGAGCTTGTTTCATCCATAGTGCTTGTTGACATGCCTTTCCGGCGCTTACGTATTCGGCTTCTGGTTAGTAGATAGATATAGCAAAGAGCGGTTTGTTTCTTCGAGATCCAAGATGTCAAACAACACATCTCTCGACCGTACAAATACCAGGTCTTGTGCTCTTTCGGTCTTACATAATCTCCCGCATGATCAGATTCGGCATATACTACTGTTTCTATGTCGATCCCCTTAAGATACCATAATCCTAAGTGCATGTGACCTTTATATGTATTCTGAAGATATGCTGGAAGATACGCTTAACCGCTTCAAGGTGAGAGGTTTTGGGAGCCTCTTAGAAGCGGGCACAAAGGCAGACACTAAACATGATATCGGGCCTACTTGCCGTTAGGTATAATAAACTACCTATCATGCCTCGATACTTGGTACTATCTACCGACTCACACTCTTCATCTTTCGTGAGTTTAGTATCGGAGGACATGGGGGTTTTCATTGGTTTAGAATCTTCTAGACCAAATTTCTTAAGCATTTCTTTAATATACTTAGATTGATTAAAGAAGATACCATCTTCCATTTGTTTTATTTGTAATCCAAGGAAGAAGTTAAGTTCACCCATCATGCTCATCTCGAACTCGTCATGCATGATTTTGGCAAATTCATCACACATGTCTTGACAAGTCGAACCGAATATAATGTCATCGACATATATTTGAACAATGATGAGATTTGAACTTTTCTTCTTAGTAAAAAGAGTGTTATCTACCATTCCCATTTTATATTCATGTTTAATAAGGAAAGCTTTTAATCTATCATACCAAGCTTTGGGTGCTTGTTTAAGACCATATAAAGCTTTCTTTAATTTATAAACATGATCCGGTTTTTCGAAATCAATGAATCTCGGAGGTTGTGCCACGTATACCTCCTCATTGATAAAACCGTTCAAGAATGCACTTTTTACATCCATTTGGAGTAGTTTAAAATCTAAGGCACATGCATAAGCTAATAATATTCTAATTGACTCAAGTCTAGCAACCGAAGCATAAGTTTCATCATAATCGATGCCCTCTAGTTGGTTGTAGCCTTGAGCAACTAACCTAGCCTTATTTCGAGAAACAATACCGTTCTCGTCTAACTTATTTCTAAATACTCACTTAGTTCCTATAATTGTCATATTCTTAGGTTGTGGAACTAACTCCCAAACGTCGTTAGCAATGAATTGATTTAATTCCTCTTGCATGGAGACTATCCAACTTTTATCTTCTAATGCCTCATTCACATTCTTAGGTTCTATAGTTGATATAAAACAGAAGAAGTTGCTTTGGTTTTGGGCTTGTGACCTAAGAGTTCTTTGGTTAAGGTTTCCTATGACATTTTCTAATGGGTGGTTCCTAGATTCCTTGATGTTGACTATTTCATCAATCTCTAAAGTTTCATCCACAATGTCGTTTTCTAGGTTTTTCTTTTCGGTGGCCTTAATTGGTTCTTCCTCATCTAAGTCATCATTTACCAAGGGTGATGTCTTAGAGGGTGGAGGAGTTTCATCGAATGTCACGTTAAGTGATTCTTCGACTTTCCTAGTATGTTTGTTTAGGATGATGTAGGCTTTACTATTTTGAGAATAACCTAAAAAGACACCTTCGTATGACTTTGGGTCAAACTTGGTAAGGTAGTCTTTTGTGTTCAAAATGAAGCATTTGCTTCCAAATACTCTAAAATAATCTAGCGTAGGTTTTCTACCTCTTAAGAGTTCATAAGGTGTTTTTCCTAAAATGGCTCTAATGAGAATTCGGTTTAGAATGTATGTTGAAGTATCTACGGCGTTACACCAGAACTTTTGTAGTAATGATTGCTCGTTCAACATGGTTCTACTCATTTCCTGAAGAGTCCTATTTTTCCTTTCAACCACGCCATTTGATTGAGGAGTGCGTGGAGCCGAGAAGTTATGAGTAATACCATTGGCATTACAAAACTCTCCAAATTGCACTTCATTATCAAATTCTCTACCGTGGTCGGTTCTTATTGACACTATTGTACATCCTAATTGGTTTTGGATTTTCTTACTAAATATTTCGAATTGATCAAAAGCTTCGGTTTTATCCTTAAGAAATCTAGTCCAAGTATACCTAGAATAGTCATCTACTATGACTAGGGTGTAACGGTTTCCTCCGTAACTCCGTATGGCGGATGGACCGAAGAGATCCATATGGAGAAGTTCTAAGCATCTAGTCATTGAGACTACATTCTTAGCTTTGTGACTCGCGTGAGCTTGTTTTCCTATCTTGCAAGCATCACAAAAGTGTTGATCAAACTTAAGCTTAGGTAAGTTTCTAACTAAATCCTTAGAGGCCAACGATTGAATGAGACGCATATTTGCGTGTCCTAATCTCCTATGCCACAAGGTGGAATTTTCATCAATCGTTGTTAGACAAATTTGATCCTTAGGCTTATTTCCTAATTTCATCACATATAAGCCTTTCTTCCTAATACCTCTACCTATGACTTTACCGTTCTTAGTGATTTCACTATCATGCTCAGAGAAAGTTACTCTACACTTATTATCACATATTTGTCCTATACTTAGCAAGTTAAATCCTAAGTTATCAACATGTTCTACATTATCTATTTTGAGAGAGTCATTAGAAATCGTAACTTTGCCAATGATGTTACCGCAAAGATTACTACCAAAATCGACATTACCTCTATTGTATGCCTTGTAAGTGGAGAAAAGCTTTCGGTTACCCGTCATATGTTTAGAGCATCCGCTATCCTTGATCCATTTATTGGGTTCCAAGTCGACTCTAAGGCATATCTCACTTGATGCATGAGCTACAAGACATGTTTCGTCTTTGACCTTCTCATCATCTTCATCACTGCTATCACTCCTCCAACTACGGAAAAAAACTAAGGTTGGTTTGTGACCAACATGTCTTTTTGTTGTGGTCGTTTCCTAGGTCAGAGAATAATTATTATTGACTCTTCTAGGAGGTGGAGTTTTTGATCTAAAATTAGGTTTCAAAAACCCAACTCCGGGTTTTGACAATGGTTTATAGAATTGTTTAACTTCATTATCACTAGCAACGGGAACTTTGGCTTTGTTTACAATTATGTATTTTAGGTCTAGGACCTCAAAATTAGATTTTTGAAAGACACAGTTTTCTTTATCCAGCGTTACTGGTGCGGGTCCCATATTTATTTTGGGTGGGCCGACTGATCAATTAGGGGCCGCCATGTTTATGGGACCTCCATTAGAATACGCCTTTTTCTGAGCTTTCATAAATTTTATTTCCTTAGTACCACTAGATGATGCTTCAAATGAATTAAACCCTAAACCTAATTTATCACCGGAGGGTTTTTGATTACTTAACATTTCATTTAAGCAATGTGTACTCTTTTCAAATTTGTTTAATCTAGTAGATTCTTCTTTGAGTTTTTCATTCTCAATTTTAAGTGCATGACACTTTGCACAATCGAGATCAACTCCCTAGTTTTTCTCTAGTGTGGACAATTTATCTTTTAATTCTCTAAGCTCATTTTCTAGACTATTTCTAGTAGCTTTTAACTTTTTGTTTTTAGTGATTATCTTTAGACTCATTTTGCATAACTTATCATATTCGTTGTCTAAAGCTAAATCATCAATTGATGAGTTTTCATCACTAAAGTACAATGATTCAGAACATACTCACTTGATGCATGAGCTACAATACATGTTTCATCTTTGACCTTCTCATCATCTTCTTCACCGCTATCGCTCCAAGAGCCTCCAACAAAAGCTCTTTGGTTCTTATCTTTCGGTGGTTTTGGACATTCTCCAATAAGATGATTTGGATCGCCGCATCTAAAGTATTTTCTATCACTTTTACCGTTCTTGTCATCACGACTTCTTTGGAGCGTTTTTTTGTCGTTCCGAGGTTGTCTCACGAATCTACCTCTTCTTTTAAAGAATTTCTTGTGATGTCTCCCCCCTTACTCCGCCATGCGTTACTCTTCGTCTCAAATATTGGAAAGTCGAAACACTCTTCATTACTAGATTCTTTTTTAGCCTTTAAAGCAATATATTTCCTTTCAACTTTTGCTTTGACTATTTTAGAATCTTTCTTGATGATCATTTCGTGAACTTTGAGGTTCCCAATAAGTTGTCAGCCATGAGATAGTGTCGTTATGTCTTTTCGAACTCTTCAATCGCCATGAACCTTTGCTCTCCTTTAGGATGTAGTTGCTCTCCTAGAACTTCCTGATGTAGTTTCTTTATAGATAAACCTTCTTCAAGGAGCTTTTATGACTAGTAATAATAGTATTAAAGCTAGCAAAAGCACTATACTATGACTTCGTCTTCGGAAATGAGGGATCTCTTTCTATTTATTGAACCAAAAGGTCGATCTTATTATCTTTGACTTGACTATTACTTGAGGGTGATTAACATAGTTTTTCATATTCTTTTGCCGTGTTACACATGAAATGTCTTTCTTTTTCTTTTTTGGCAAGCATTGAAATGTCCATTTTGGCTTCATGAATTTTTCGCGAGTCTCTTTTTGTGATCAGCGGTTTGTTTTCTCAAAGGGAAACCTCATCTAATTTGAGTTTCCGGATTTATACATATAGGTTGCAAAATTCACCTTGGTAATAACTTTGCCAAAGATCTTTTTGATTTAAAAACATATGTATCGATCTATTTTTCCAATAAATAAAACTATACGCTTTCAAAAGAGTGGTGGTCTTTGCATAGATTTCTTTCTAGGATGGATTTGTCAGAATCCATATAGCGATCTAAGTTTTAAAATACATATCATTTTTATAAAAAATCTTGAGTGGACCTTGGACTATACCCAATTGTGGAAACTAGATCTGCAAGGGGGGTGGGTGAATAGTTTACATGTTTGTTTTACGTTTTAAAAGTTTACTTTCAAAAATTTATAGATCCGAGTTATATGTTCAATCAAATCACAATATGATACAACAAAAACTATCTAAATCAAAACTATATTAACAAACAATTAATAAGTTAAAGAGATAAGGAAAGAAAAAACAAAACAGGACACCAAGATTTTATAGTGGTTCGGCTACGAAGCACCTCTTCGCCCTATTCACAGCCCGAGTACTCCTACTCGAGATTTATATATCATACAAGCGCCCTTTAGGAGGACGAAAAACAGTTTACCGTCGGTTAGTTATTTACCTAACACTAAGCTTATTGTCGAAGTCATAATGTAGCTAGAACATCTACCACTTCACAAGTATACACACTCACAAGATCTACACTATCAGATCTACACAATATCCGAATCACACAAATACACAAGGTAAATACATATTGAATTTTGGTACTTAGAAGAAAAGAGGATAGATCACTAATTAACACTTCGTTTCTTTGCACGAATACTGTGTGTTCTTCTCTTGCACTTGAATGAGAGGGAATATATGAGAAGAAGAGATTAGATCACTTGAAAAACAAAGATCTAAGTATGTTAGTGTTCAAGAGTTTTAAGTGAGAGAAAGAAGGTTTAGAAAGAAGAAAAGACTAAAAAATTGCATTGCAAATGAGATTCGTTTTTCTGCTGGGAAGGAAGCGTATTTATAGCCATGAATCCCAACGGTCATCTGGGGGCGGTCCCGGCGGTCCCTTATATATAAGGGGGCCGCCACTAGACTTTGTGGAAAACTAGAAGGGGGTTTAATAGTTAACCACTTTTTAATTTAAGGTTTTAAAGTGTTTATAAAAATTCTAGATTCTACTTTATGTGAATTCAACACTTGTACAATATGAACAATATACTTATCTAAATAATCAATAGGATAGTATGAAAAAATAATGTAAGACAAGAGATAAGAGTAAGAACAATCAAACCACAATGCGAGGATTTATAGTAGTTCGGTAATGAAGCACCTCTTCGCCTCTACTCCACTCCTCAAGCACCTAACTCGAGAGTTTTCTTCACTATGTCAACAAGCTCCCTTATGGCGGAGAAAACCTTACACAACTTTCGCTTATATTGATTTTGACAAAGCTAGTGTCGAGTTCTAATAATAGCTTAGAACTCAATCTACCACAACTTCACAACTTCACTACACAACTTGACTTCACGACTTGATCACGACTACATAACTTCTTCACACCTTAGTTTTCTTTACACCACTACTTCACCAAGCCACTACTATAATCACACCTAACTAACACTACTAGGAAAGATCACCAAGATATAACATATACTTACAACAATCTAAAAGATTTAATAACTACACAACTTTACAAGATTTATCATATGTTTCCAAGTTATGATATGGATGCAATAAGATTGCAACAACACACAAAGTGTTAATACTTCTTCACTTGATGATGGATAGTATTCTTCTCTTGCATTGAGGAATTGAGCTTGGATCACTTGAATAAAGCTTTTATGATTAGATGATCATGGATTTTAAAAAAAATGAGATGTCTGGGGTTGTTTTAAAGAACAAGAAACATATGAGTGCAAGATGAGAAAATAGTGGAGAAAAGGTCCAGTCAGTGTTTATAGGACAAACTGGAGGTGCTTCAGTCTATGGCGGTCCCTTAAAATGAAGGGGGCCGGGGGGGGGGGCCCCTATATAGTGGCTCCCCAGTTTGTCTTTTGTGTAGGGGGGGGGTTCTGGAACTTTTCTAGCTGTTTTAGGTTCTGAAAATTTGAATTTCAAAATGTTTATTTTGAATAAAACATTTCTTTTAATTGTAAAAAATATTTTGTAATGTTTATAAAAATGTTTACAACATTTTATAAAAGTGTGAGGTTAAATAAAACTATCCTTTGATCATAAAATGCATTAAACATTTATTTATTCATACCTTTAAGTGATATAATTTTTGAAATGAGAATTTACTACTAATTACTTGTTTACGTTTAATTTTACATTGAACGTTTTTATATTTTGTGATTATCAAAACGTAAAGATGTGAAAAATATTAACAATGTTTTTAGGCATTATTTCTATCAACAATCTTCCCCTTTTTGATGATTATAAAATTTAAACTCATTAAATGTAAAATTGTTTTTTAAACAAGTATTTAGTGAGTTTTATGTCATTTCTCTCCCTTTTTGTAGAATCAAAAATGCATCATTGAGAATTTCTAGTAAAATTGACGGAATAAATGCTCCCCCTTGATGTGTGCCCCCCCCCCTCATTCGAGGGCACTAAGGAATTGAGCTATGGTTTCTTGGCTACAAAAACGAGTTAGAACAATACAAATATTTCTAACATGTAGCAAGAAGGGAGGAAAAATATGACAAGTGCAAGCAAATATCAAAGCAAAAGATACTTCAGTATTTAGCGGAATGTGTGTGAACCTTCACACAAGTCATACATAAAGAAAAAACAATATGCTTAGTAGATTTAATACATAAAATATCCTAAATAGCCATAGAAGGATTTTTGACTTGCTTGCGACACAAAAGGGTTTGATGATTATTTAGAGGCATATTATGAGATTAGTTGGTTGGAGAGTTTAGAGCGGAGGCGGTTGTGGAAGAATAATCTCTTTGAACTTTAGGTGGTGGATAAGGTTGAGTGAGGAGGAATTCAATCCAATTGATATCCTCACTTAAAGCAAGGAAAATTGTTTTGGCGTGAAGATGAAATAAGGCAATACCAACATGGTTTCAACTTGGTTAATGTTGAGGGTGTGTCGGTAGGTTTGGAGAGGTTATGATGATGAGGGGATGTTGTTTTGTTGTTGAGAGAGATGCATGGCTAAGAGGTTTGACAGGTCTTGTAGTTGATTAATGTCATCAACTAGGCTTTCTCTACTTGGAGATAGAGGTGGTGTGTATTGAGTTTGGTTGCACTTTGAGGTGGAGCTTGAGTGTGAGTAACATGTGAGTTGATGGGTGAGATGGGAAGTGGAGGATATGAGACAACTTGTGGTGATGTGGGAGTGTCCTTAATGTAAGGAGTTTGGTTGTCACTTTGAGGTGGAGCTTGAGTGTGAGTAACATGTGAATTAATGGGTGAGATGGGAAATGGGGGGTGTAAAACAACTTGTGATGATATGGTAGTGTCCTTGATGTAAGGATTTGGTAATGCTTGATTGGGGTGATTATTTCTTGAAGGAGTGGGTTTTCATGATGGGAGTGAGTGGTTTTAGCAATGGGGTAGGTGAATTTGCATTGATGCACATTAAGTGTTGCAAGGTTTAGTTTCTTCCTCCAAATGGGTTTTCACAATCATTTTGTGCTACCCTGATGGTTAGGCTGTGGTTTGTTAGGAGATGTCACTTGGTCGAGGATGATGGAGTTGAGGATGTATTTATAGTGGAGGAATGAGTAATTAGGAAATTAATGACAAATTTAAAGGATCAAATCTAAGAAATGTTTGTGAATTTAGGGAAACAATAGCTAAGTCTAGAGGGTATTTGGTCAAAGAGGGGTGAAAAATACAATTTTACCCGTGATATGCTAGGCTGGTCCCCTTAATTAGGGGTCGGTCCCCTTAAAATAAAGGGGCCGCCTTTTATGAATTAAGGGGGCCGCCTATTGCCATTTCCCAGATTTTCCAAAAATCAATTTTTCTTAAAATTTTGTGTGAGGGTTTCGGTTTGGTGTTTTAATTTGCAGCAAGTCCATCCTTTTATGGCAATTAAGATTTTTTTTTTGCATACATATAGAAGCAAGCATTCAACATTCTACATATATGTCAAGGTTGTTAGGATAAAACTATTTCACATGATTTTGGGCATATAATCTTATATGTATGATGATCAAAAGAGTGAAGAGCATATAAATATGGACTAAATAAAATGCACAAAGAATTTCTTCGGCAAGGGGGTTATGTGGAGAACGGAACCTAACTTTTGTGCAAAGACTGTGTGTGCCTAAGTACGACAAATGTGGAAGTGTGCGATTATTTCTACACTAAGACATGTAAAAACCTAGAAAATAATCCAAGTACTCCTTGTTTTATTTTGCTCAATTAAGATTGTTGAATACAATTATAATAAATGATCTATACTTTTGAACACAAGTAAGAGAACATTATGCATAATGGTGAAAAATTATTTTTAGCATATCTCAACAATATATGAAATGATTTTATGTGCTCCTAGTTGTGAGAAGGACTTTTTAGAAAATAATAGATTGGGACTATTGTGTATATGTATAATGAGATATGCATTTAGATAGAAGAATTTGTAAAAGTTTGCTTATGGACTTTTCCCAATCTTGTGTTTTTGTGTAAAATAGAAACCTAGACACAGAAAAAAATTAGTCAGTCAGGTGGGTGGTCCCTTAATGTTGGATGGTCCCCTTTAAAATTAAGGGAGGCCACCACCTGTTGGAAATATTTTATCAGTTTTGACAAACATATTCTTTTGCTTTGATTATCATTTCTTTTGTTATGTCAAAAACTTAATCAATTTGTTTCCACATTACTAGACCTAACGTAAGTAGTTAAATGGCTCACGTTTATGGTTGTAGTTAGAATATGGCTATGCGGTCTTCCGATGAGACATTTTTTATAGAGATATTCCCTTGTTGAATCCATTATCTACTCGAAGGAAGTGATGACGATTTCAATGTGTTTTGTTCGTGAGTGTTGAACGGGATTCTTACTTAAGTCTATAGCCCCTTTGTTATCACACATTATTGGAAAATGTATCTAACTAACGCCATTAGTTTACGAGAGCTTGTTCAGCCACAGGCTTGTTGACATGCCTTTTCGCGCTTAATATTCCGCTTCGGTTTATGGACGATGCAAGATTCGGTTTGTTTCTTGAAAACCAAGATGTTAGACAAATCATTTAAAACATGCATAACACCTCTGTGCTCTTTGCCGATCTCGTAATCTCTCGCATGATCTGAATCAGCTCTACACTCTTGTTTTTATGCCGGATCCTTAGGATACCATCAATCCTAATGCGTTAGTGCCTTTATTATATCGAAGATACGTTTGACTGTTCTAGGTGGAGAGGTTTTGGGTTCTCTCTTGAAAGCGATGCCACAAAGGCAAAACACTAAACATGTTATCGGGTCTACTTTTTGCCGTTAAGTATATAAAACTACCTATCATGCCTCTTATTTGGTATTATCGTACGGTCTCACTCTTCTTCCGTCTCTCGTTGAGTTTTGTTTCCGTTGACATAGGGGTTTTTATTAGTTAGAGTATTCTAGTCTAAATTCTTAAGCATTTCCTTTAATATATTTTTGATTTGATTAAAAATTATTCCATCATTCTAATTGTTTTTATTTGTAATCCTAGAAAAATTTAGTTACCTATGTATGTGCTTAATTTACACATACCTTTTACTTAAAAACGAGCTAAAAGATAACCAAAAACGGACTTTAAATGCCAAATATTACGCTTGTTTTGTAATTGTTATTGTGCAGGAAACTGGATAACCAAGAAAAGACGAAAAACAAAGCCAAAACGACAAAACTGGACTCGGAATGGAAAAAGACTATGAAAGACAAAGCCAAATCGAAGCCGGAAAGTCAATCAAGTCAAAAAGTCAACAGAAAAGTCAACTGGTCAAAGTCAAAGTCAACCCAAGTCAACCCCGAGGTCAAAGTCAAAGAAATATAAGTTCAGGGGTACTTGAAATTGTCAATCCCTAAACTTTTTTATAAAGTGAAGAAACAGAGAGAATAATGAAGACAAGGGTGTTTTTGTAAATATCCTCATAGTAACAATGTGGGGGGCAAAATGCCAACCCCCTTACTTGCTACACCAAGGACGAAAGATGCAAAGAGTTATATAACTCTTGGGGACTTGTTTTGCCAAGTCCCCAAAAGTTATTTAACCACAAGGACCAATTGTGTAATGAAACAATAAACTTTGAGGGGCCATATTTGCCCATTCCCCAAACCTTCACTCTGTTACACTTCAACTTCTTTTCCCGCTTCCCTTTTCCCCCCAAAACGACTCACGGGTCTATAAACCCGTTTTTACCCCAAAGACCTTCATCCCCTCCATGGATAATCATCTCCCCCCTCCTCCACTACCTTTCCCAGCTACATATGTGCCAAGGTGGCAATCCCACACCCCCCAAGACCAAATTCGACGACTAAGATTGATTTTCAAGATTGAAGGGCCAAGATTAAGGGTTTTAACACTCTCACAAAACAAACACACCTGTGTTTGTGTGTCTACAAACAAGCACAACAAGAAGAAAGAGGAGAAAGAGGACTTAGTTATTTTTCGGCTATAAATAGCCTTGTAAGCCATTGTGGCAAATATTCCAGCTTATTCAGTTTTAATTCAGTTTTCAATTAAGTTTTTATTGTAGTTTAAAGCATTTTTAAGTTAATGTCTTTTATGCAATTGTAATTTTCAGTTTTAATGAAAAATTAAGCCGTTTTACTTCATAAGCTCTCAATAAGCTAATTTGAGCTTATTCTTGTTAATAAGCTCAAATTCAGTTTAATACCTGTTAAATGTTCTTAAGTACTGTTTTAAGTTGAATTTATTTCATAAATGCTCATTGGATTTTGATTTTGGAAGCTATTGAAGAAATAAGCTAATTTTAGCTTATTGAGCTTTTGACTCAGGTTTAGAGGCTTTGGGAGCCATTAGGACAGGCTTTTTAGGCCACTCACTCAGAAAGAGTGGCCTTGGTCCTGAGACAACAAAAACACCAAGGTTTCATTTCTTAAAGCTTCATATTAGCTATCTTTAGCTTAAAAAATATTAGTTATTTACTTTAAAATTCTTGCAAAACATTTTTCCTTAGACTTGTTCTCTAGTTGTTTTAAGTTTTCATTAAGTAAATTTGTGTAATCCCACCTTATCTTTCAAAACTGTCACTTAAGCTAGTAGAGAAACTAGCTTATTTTTCCAAATAAGCTAGGACTTTTAGTTTTAAAATAGTTCAAATAAGTCAAAATAAGTAGAAGTGGATAAAAAGTTTTCAAAGTTTTAGTTTAAAAATAGGTTTTAAACCCCCTTTGGTTTGACAGTTTTGAGATAAAGGGGTGTTTGGGATAACCTTAAAACGGGTCAAAACAGGTTTTGGCATGGGTTATGGTTACTTGGTCAATTTAAGCATAAGTTTTTAAGCAATTTCAAGCTGTTTTTAGAAAGTTTTTAGTTGTAAATAGTTTTCTATGGTTTTGCAATCTAAGTTCAAATTAAAAATAAAAAAACTGTCAAGATTTTTGAAGTATACCAACAAGTGTGTATTTGATTAAGCACTTGTGGTTTGAGTTTATGCATTCAAAAGGTTTTTGTCATTCTTGATTTGTGTCTTTAGGGTCCGAAATAGGGCTGTCAGAGCCTTTGTTTCTTTTGACTTTATAAGTCAAAACACCACAAGCTTTTTTTTTCTGTCACAGTTTTGTAAAAAACCAAATGCTCTTTTTCATTCACAAATAATAGCAAGTAAAATTAATGTTCAATAGCTCTAATTGGTGCACAAGCCCCTTGGCTTATAGCATCAATCTGTTTGAGCGCTTATTTGTGATTTTTGAGCTTATTTGACAGCTTAAATTAAGTGTCAAATAAAGCCCTGAGCTTTGCCTTAAAGCTCCCCTGGTGCAAAGGAGGAACTTTAAGCTCATCTTTCTCAGCCACTAAGAGCAATTAAGCCCAAGTTTTTGGCTTATTTTAAGAGCTTATAGGCTCTTCTATAAGCCTCTTCAGTTTCAGCTCTTAAAAGCCTCATTGGTGGCTTTTTTCAAGTCCAATCTGCCCTTTTGCGCTGTTCTTGAAAAACACCTTAGGATGAAGGTTGCTTAATTTTTTGACTTTGGCTTATTCAGCTTTATCCCTAAGCCCATAATGTTTCCCAAGAGTTTTTAGGTTAGGTTAGATAAAGTATAGTTTAGTTTGTTATTTTCCCATTCTCTATCTTATTTGTCCCAGCTTTTAAGCATTTTTTAGCTTCTTTAAGCTCTAATTTAAGCTTTTCTGTTAATAAAGCTCCACCTACAGTTAATTAGGCCTTAAGCCTTTAGACTTTTAAGCTTATTTAGAGTAGTTTAGCCCATCTTAGCTTATTTTAGTTCGTGCCTTAGCTCAATTCGACCTCAAGCCCAAAAGGACTTAGCTCTTTTTGCCCTTAAGTCCAAATAAGCCAAACTGTCAATGTTTGTGCTTATTTTTAGGCTTATTTACAGCTTTTCAGCACAAAGCTCTTAGTGACAAAGTTGTTAAGCCCCTCGAGCTTACAAATTTGCTTCTTTGAGTTTTCAAAATAATATATAGGGAAGGACACTTGGTCGGGGTGAGACAAGACTCGTTCCTGGACCATGCGATACATCCCCTCTTTACTCACACACACTTAAACCACTGCGCCCTTGGGTCTTTTTCGTTATAGACTCAAGGGCAAACATATTTATACCACGTTTTAACTCATTAAGCCATAAGATGTTAAAGCTTATTTTTCCGGGGGGAATCCAAGTTTTTATAAACATTAAATTAAAAAGCGGTAAACTATTCAACCCCCTTTCTAGTTTTCCACAGTTTACATAATTCAAGTTATAATGGGCTGACCCGGCCCATTAAAATAGGTACGGGTTGGCCCATTAAAAATGAATACGCCTTCGGCTTTGTTTCTCTCACGCTCTTCCAATCCCGTGCTCGGTTTTGTCCGTTTTAGCTTTGTTTTTGTCCATTTTTGATATATGCAAGACACAATTAACAAAACACACATATACAATGCATTTTTATGTATTTATCGTTCATTATTGGTCTTTTTAGCTTAATAATAAGAAATAAATGATATGTGTTTAAGCACATATCAGGTATTAGCCATTATTATGAAGATTTGAATGTTCGGTGTTTGTTTATATTGATTTCTTGATTTATCGTTGAGTGCTTGTTTATGTTTATCAATTTATACTTGTTTACGCGCTTTTGTATGCGACCTATCATTTAACTAGATCTAGCAAAGTGGACCAAGCGGATCTAGAGTCCGGGATAGCTCTCCATATAGTAATTTATACATCTAGAATCGAAGTTACACAAATATTGTCCTTCTAAGTTCTAAGTCTGTTACTAAGTATACGCTTCATGCTTAAACTATTAATTGGAAATTGTCGATGGTTTTATTTATCGTGTTGACTAGAAGGTGACAAGATAATTCACACAAATAACGTCTGACTTCCATTGATAGATTGAACAAGAGGACATAATGTATATATTGCCAATTAAGCGTTAATTGGCAAAGTCTCTATAGCAAGGTTTTAACAAGATCAACATTGCTTAAAAATCCCTAAGATAAGATTAACATCAGCAAAAACGGATTCATTACCGGATGCCTAAAATAGAATCCCCCTCAAAAAAATTTGTACCAGGAAAACTTCAGCTTATCAACTCCCACAGGAGCAAACTCCATAAAAGCCCCCACTAGCGAAGACAACAATGCAAATAAGTAAATCACACCAAGCTTTCTATATCAGAAAACAAAATTAACCACCAAATAAAACAACAGCACCACTAACACCCTCGCACTAAAAACAAATGACTAAATCTCTTGCGAGGGTAACAGATTCCTATAATTGATTGAAGTCACCAACTCAAATACTTGCCATTTCCACAGGCTGAAAAACCCCCATATTTTCCCGAACTCACACGTCAAACGTCCATCCCAGTCTTAAACCCCACATCAACTCCAATCCAACCCCACTCAGACTCTACCCCCCTAAACTACCAACCCATTCAACTAAATACCCCCATAGCTCACCTAGCACGACCCCCACCAACCCCTGCCCCAACACCGAACTTGAGACCCCATCTCACCAAACCCCTATAATAACCTAAATTAATCTACTATCCCCCACACCCCAAACCCCCAATCCCCCCACACCTCATACCCACCCCCTCATCCCTTGTACCATCTTACACATCACCTTCCCAGCGTTAAACCTACTTCCCAACATCCAAAACCTCACCCAACACTCCCAAATCATATACACAATTCCCATTCAACCACTTCACCCTACCCCAAATCGTAACTACCGAACACCCCCCATCCCCCTCTCAACACCCATACGAAATACCACCCAAACCCACCCATATAATACCACTACCCACACCTTCTACTACCGCCAAACAACACCTCTCACTCGCCAAGCCTTCAACAAAATCCACACAGACACGCCTCCCCATCAAATTTAAACCAACCCCCAAAAACCAGCCTGATACCCAAAAAAGTCCCTACCCAAAACCCCCTACATTACAACGCAACAGGCAATAATAAAAAACCACGCCAACCAACCCCAACACCCAAATAAAAACAGTACACATTCAACAACACAACCCTTTCCCAACCTAACCAAACTTACCCCAAACAACACAAGAAACACCCCAACTTACACCAACAGCCCCTTAATCTCTACCACTTAGCAACTCTCACACCCCAACCCACAACGGTGTGTTATGTCGTCTCCCCTCTCTCTTTCACACACCACAACTCAACACCAATACCTCCATACACCCACCTAATCTCCACCCTCCCCTATCCAACTACCAAAATATCCCAATCCTCACCTCTCCCCCCCTACCTCCCCGCCCCCTTTACCATTACCTTAATTCAAATCCCCCCCCCACCCTCCGTAACCCATCCATAATCCCCATTCCAACCCCCCCAAACCCCTTACTTCAAAATAAACCCCATCCCCCACCCACCTAAACAATACCACCCACACAACCCCCCCTCCTTCTCTCACACCCATACTCATCAACCTCCCGTCTAACAACCACCCCCCCCCACTTCCATACAAAACCCATCCCCCCCAGAAAATAACCACATCATCCCCGCCATACACCAACACATCAACAACATTAAACTCATCCTCCCACACAAAAACTACCAATACACCACCTACCACCTGTACCCCCGCACCCCCACCACAACCACCTCCTAATACACACAACCCTACCACCAATTAATCCCCCCCTACCAACACCGCAATACCAACACATAAACCCAATTACACTACAACAAAGATATAATACTAAAAACAAGTTACCACCCCCCACTAAAACCCAACCCCCCACAAACACAAAGCCTGCCACCACCCCCACTACCACAAACCACCCTGCAGATTACCCCCCCACGTGAAAATACTAAACCATGAAAGAAGTTATACTCACACATGCTAGCATAATGTATATAAAACAAATCAATTAACAATCAAAACTAATGTTATAACACCACAAATAAAATACCAATCTAACACCACATATTCCACCAAATTCCGACCCTACAACCACCAACTCCCTTAACAAAGTTGTAAATCCATATACCCATCCAGATAGACATGCACCGGAATTTAATGAGGCTACAATCCAAGAACAATACCCATGTAACCACACCCGTCCCTCAAAAAAGACAAAATAACCCAGAGCGTAAGAACTTTAATAAAACGAAAAAAGTCTTACCCATTAATCATCAAATCGACCGAATGTATTTTACTAAAATGCAGACTTAATTCTTCTACTCTCCGAGGTGGCATAACAACAAACATACTGACTAAGTCCGATACATCATCGACCCCTCACGACCCTAGACACCTATAATCTGTTAGACAATTAAATCATATTGAACGGGCCGCATAAATCCACCAAAAAAAATAAAGTCATTAAAAAAATCTCACAATAGTCACCCGCCCAGAATCATCAATAACCCCCCACTCACCACTCTCCATAGAACCCCCCCACAACCACCCCTCAACATTGCCCACACACCCCAACCGTACCCCCAAGACCCACTCACCCACAATTTCTACAGCACTAACAAAATAATCCAACACACCCCCCCCCCCCCCCCCCCACTTACCCTAACGCACCTACCCCAGTGGTACCCCCTCTCCCACCCCCCACATCCCACACCACCCCAACCCACTAACCTCCCCAGAATCTAAACTAATACCCAAATGGATAGACTTAAATTACAATACTTTAGACACAATAATTCACTCAGACACACTTAACCACAAATTCCTCACACCCTGACACACTCACCTCAATGTAACCCGCAAAGCCTATCAACACTGAACCCCAGCAATGTCCCCGCAAACACATCCGCGAACCCCCTACACTCAAATCCTCCCCCACCCCACTCCCACACTCACCCCACCCTCCCACCTACTCCACCCCCCCCCCTCCCCATCAAAACATTCAAAATATGGCTAATACCATGATAGTCCAAAAACACAAATCATTAATTTCATAAATAAATACAGCTAACAAGACCAAAATTGGAACGAAAAATACAATAAAAAGCTAGTATATGTGCATATTTGTTAAATGGTGTCTTACATATATAAAAAAAGTACAAAACACAAACTAAAACGGACAAAAACCGAGCACAGGGATTGGAGATCTTAGAGAAACAAAGCCGAAGGCGTAATCATTTTTAAATGGGCCAACTCCGACCTATTTAATGCTCCGGTCAGCCCAATATAAACTTGAATTATTTAAAACTGTGGAAAACTATAAAGGGTGTGAATAGATTACCGCTTTATTAATTAATATTTATAAAAAACTTGGAATCTACTCTATGTGACTTCAAACTTCTCAATATGAATAATATCAATAGTTAAGAACAATGAATAAAAAAGAGTAAGAAGTTTAGAAAAGATCAACCACAAACACAAGAATATATAGAGGGTTCGGTTACGAACACCTCATCGCCCTACTCTCCACTCCTCGAGCACCTAACCTCAAAGTTTTCTTTTTACTATTCAACAAACTCCTTTTATGCGGAGAAACCTTACACCAACTTTCCTTATCTTTATTTCTGACACTAAGCTAGATGTCGAGTTTCTAATCTTAGCTAGAACCAATCTAACCACAACTCACAACTCATTCTACCCAACTTAGCGCTTCACGACTTGATCACGACTACACAACTTCTTCATAACTTGATCACGACTACACAACTTCTTCACACCTTAATTTTCTTGACACCACTACTTCACCAAGCCACTACTATAATCACATCTAACCAACACTACTAGGAAAGATCACCAAGATCTAACTATACTTATAACAATCACAAAGATCTAACAACTACACAACTTTACAAGATTTACAAGTTATGATATGGATGCAACAAGATTGCAATACATACTTAAGGTGTAATACTTCTTCACTTGATGATGGAAGTATTCTTCTCGTGCACTTGAGGAATTGAGCTTGGATCACTTGGAAGCAAAGCTTTATGATTAGATGATCAAAGGATTTTAATGAGATGTGTGGGCTGTTTTAGAACAGAAAGAATGAGTGCAAAATGTGAGAAAATAGTGAGGAAAAGTCCAGTATTTATAGGACAAACTGGAGGAGCGTCTACCTATGGGCGGTCCCCTTAAATAGGTGGGCGGTCCCCTTAAAATTAAGGGGGCAGCCCGTGACTAGGGGCTCCTGACTTAAAGGCTTTATAAGCTTAAGCTTTAAACCAAATAAGCTTCTAAATGCTTAAAACAAACCTAATAAGCTAGAATACACCAAAATAAGCACTCATGATAAGCAGAAAGATCAAATAAGCTAACTAGTGGCAAAATTGTAATTAAAGGCAGTCTAACAAGCTACTTTTAAGGTAATTTTTAAAGGCCTTAAGCTATCCTTATGGCTTAATGACCTAAATGGAAAATCAAGCTTATACTTTAAGCTACAAGAATCAGCAAAAAATAAGCATTTTGAAACACATATAGTCTATGAAAAAGGCTAAAGAAAAAGCTACTTTGAGCAGATTTTACTCTTTTTGGTTTTTTCAAGTTTTATCAAAAAGCTAAAAGCAAAAGTGCAGGCCTAAAAATAGATATCTAAATAAGCTAAAAGGCCTAAAATAAGCTTAAACAGATGTACTCTATACTATCAACTACTCGTGCAAGAATTTTCAAAACCTAAAACTAATTTTATCTTATCTAAATCTAAGGCTAAAAAGTGACTTTCAAGCTTTTTGA
>BQNB010095250.1:0-20159 GCA_026074375.1 Tanacetum coccineum
GGCCCAAGTCAAACATGTATAACTTCAGGTCAAAATCCCCAAATCAAAAAAAAAGTTGTTACTGTTTATCTTTTACCTCCCACCCTTTCCCTCTCAAATTACACAGACTCAACACACACAGGGTAAAACCTTTTACTCCCCAATTCACCCATCAAAGGCTTCTAGAAGCCTTTAGCTCTGACACCCTCTGACACAAGGGAATGACACGCTGGCGATCCGTGTGAAGGTGGATTTGATCCAAAGGCTGAGATGGATTTAAACAAGCACAAGGACAAATCAAGGGCAAGGATTGGAGCATCTGGATCCTCTCACACAACTAGCACACATCAAGGTCTAGAAGAATCCTCGCTTCCCTATAAATAGAAGCTCTCCACGCACAGCTGAAGACATCGAGAGCTAGGAGTAGGAGTAGGAGTAGCTTTAGAAGTAGCTTATTGTATTTTTTTAATGTCTTTTACTTAATGTAATTTTCTCTTAAAAAGCTTTGTAATCTTTTTTCAATATTAATAAAAACTCTGTTTGTGCTTATCTCTTCCTTTTCCATATTTGCAAATTGATTTCATAAGTTGTCCTAATAAGCACTTGATAAGCTACATTGTTTTCTTTTAAGCTACATTAGTTCAAATAAGCTTTCCTGAGCTTATTTGGGCTTAGTTACTCAGATTATAAAGGTATTTGGTTAAGGTATGGATTTAAGCTTTTGGATGATAAGCCAGACAAGGAAGGGCTTATGGGTCTTTTACAGCTTATTTTCATAAGCTGAGCTTGTAGATTAAGCTTGAAAAAGCAAATTTTATCCCTGTTTTGAGCAAGGGATTAAGGTACACTTCATTTTACTCTTTTTAGCTTACTTTACATGCTTATTGTTTATCTGCTTATTTTACTGCTTATTTGCTTATTGTTGCTTATTTTATGCTTAATCTGTTTTTAAGTAGCTTAAAATGTCTTTAGCTTAAAATGTTGCAAAAATCTCTTTCTTAATTAGTTAAAACTGTTCTCATAGTAATTAGTACTGCTGTCATAAGCAGTTAGTACTACTGTAGGTTTGAGCTTATTTCTAGGGCTTATTAGATTAGAATTGTTGCTTATTTAGTCTTCTTAGTCATAGGTTTAATATGTTTTTGCTTAAAAAGGGAGATTAGGGATCTGTTTTGCCTTTAGAATAAGTTTTCATATCCTAAAGGGGTGTTTGGCATAACTGCTTATTCAAGCTTATTGGCTTATTCAGACTTCTGAGTTTGCTTTTAATGCTTTGTTTAGTTTAGATTAGCTTGTCTCTTCAATTGTTTTAGGTTCCTAGCTTATTTTCCTAGCTTATTAGGTTTTGATCTTAGTTAAGGAGAAAATTTAGCTTTTCTAAATCTAATTTTCATGTCCATGCTTGCAGATGGTTTGTAGGTCTATTTTTTTTATTTCCAACTTTATTTAGCTTATTTGTGTACTGTCTCCATTAGTTCTTAGGTAACTACTTTTCAAAATGCTTATAGAGTCTTAAAAAAGTTTAAAATAACTCTTTCAGTACTATTCAAGTAGTAGTTGCTGTCTGTTCTGCAATAAGCTTTTCTAGCTTATTCTCTTAGTCATCTTCCTTAATTTATTCTTATTTTAGTTCTTTAAGTCTTAGACTTTAAATGTTTTTGGTTTTTAGCTTTTTACTAGTGCTTACATGTCCTGAATTTTAGCTTAAAAGGTAGCAAAAGTCCATTTAAGTTTCTTATTAAGTCTGTTGTCCTTATACATTTCACTGCTTTTTCCAGCTTATTTAGTATTCCTTTTAGCTTATCTCTTGCTTTTTAGTTAAAATTAGTTATAGTAGTTTATCTGTTGTTAGTCATTTTTTATTTCCAAGTGCTTATTTGATATGAATTTGAGCTTAAAAATGCTTAGCAGTCATTTAAAAACTGCTAGTTAAGTCTATTGTGCTTTTAGCTTTTATAAGCTTTATGATCATCATGTTTGCTTATTTTTAGTCCCTTTAGCTTATTAGGTCTAGGTAGATAAGAATTTTTAGCTTATTAGCTTTAGTTTGTTTATTCGAGTCTTAAAATGTTCACAATTTGACTTTAAAAGTTTTATAGCTAATTAACTAATCTGTCAGGTTTAAAGCTAGCTTATCCTAGCTTATTTTTAAGTTTTAGAAAAATGGTTTTCACAAAAGTTGCTTATTTCTGTCTTACAAAGCCTTTTCAAAAACAAAATTTGCAAAATAAAAATAATTAGCCGTATGTGGAGGTCCAAGGTTTGAACCCGAGACCTCTACCCTAACTGCTAAGTATTTAAACCCCCCACTCACTACCAACGCGCCCTTGAGACTTTTTTGTCCAAGGGTGTTTACAAATTTTATTTAACCTCTTTTTGATAGTTAAGCTCATTCGAGCTTATTAGCTTATTTTTAGCTTATTGTTTCAGCCGATTTTCCATTTCTTAATTTTCTTAGGATCCTTCTAGTTCAAGGTATTTTTCACAATTTTTTCTAGAATTTTAGAATTTAGTTTACTATTTTTAATTATTAATTTAGATTAATTTTGTTTTTAATTCATAATAAATAAAATTAAAATCAAAAAAATATAATTCTTTTTCTAAATTTTTTTTTAGTCAGTTAGGATTTATTAAAATTAAATTTGCGTTCGTAGGGGTTAAATTTGCTTTAGTTGCTTAAATGTCACGTTTTATTAATTCCCGTTTACGTTTTTGCGTTTTAATTTTTAATTGTTTTATATGTTTACATGCTTTACATGTTTAATTCGTTTTTATTAGTAGAAATAGGAAATTAATTCAAAATCTTTGAAACCATTCAATTCACGCGATTACGAATTTAACCAATTCTCAATTCGCACCTCGTCGGGATACGACTCGGGAAGGTTTTGGATTTTACTTTGGATAAAAGTATTTTCTAGAATCCTCGCGGAATACTTACTATACTATAATTGTTACATCCTTATATACTTATATTATAAATAGTGTGTTTGGGCGTATCAATTTTTGGCGCCGTTCCCGGGGAAGTGTGTTACGATTATTGTGTTTCGTTCGAAGATTAGTGTTTTGAAGACCCTTCCTCGTGAAGTTATCGTTTTCAATTGTGAATATTTTCTTTATAAAACTATAAAAATAAAAAAATATATTTTACACTTCTATTTTTCTTTAATATTAAAAATAACCATTTGTTAATTGTTGTTTCGGCACACCTCTAGGTTACGAACTATAAGGGAAGTTTAAGGCGGGTTTGATCCTAAGAACATCACCCAAAAAGAGAAGGGTTATTCTAAATAGTGCCTCACGCTTACCAGCTCCTCCGCTTTCTTGAACGTATTTTTAGAGAGCTACCGTGCACGTTTAACTTTTGGTTACCAAAAAAAATTCTTCTTTCTTATTTTTATTATTATCTTTTCTTATGTGTTATTTGAAAAATCTAAAAATATTCCTCTCTATCCTCTTATCCGTTTAATTCTTATTTTCTCAACCCTCTAATTTTGTTTAATTCTTTATAATGTTGTCATTCGAACAAAGCGAGTGTATGGGGTGTGGACAACCGTGTGTTAGCTTCTATTGTTATCTTTGTACGTGCCAGCAGTGTGGTTTCAGTCTTAATAATGGAACTTGTTAGGTCCTTTAGACCGGTTCGATTGTTCGACAATGTAATTGGCGAAAGGTGTAGAAAATATGCGTTAATGGATGAATTTGTTGTTCCATGTAAGTATGATACAAAATCCCGAAATGTCCTCCTCAATATTGAATCCACTAAACCTCCACAACCCTAGTAGCTATACGAATATTAGGAATGAGTTATGTGGAAACGATGAACCATGTTGGTGTTATGAATAGTTTCACCTCAGGTTCCGTTTATGTTTTTTACAATCATAACCCGTGTTTCGAACAACAAAACTCGATAATAATTTTCCACTAACTTTCACCAATTATTATTATCAAACAACATAATCTTTGTTGAGAAAACTGCACAGGGGGTCCTCATCCGAGAAATTGTCCAGTCGTCAACCATTGAACAAAAATTTCTATGAATCTAATCATTGTTATAATTCTATTTTTTTCGGTTTTGACCAACTTCAACCCCCGTAGTATTCCGTCATTCATCATCCTCCTCAAGAAACGAGTGTGGAAATTTTGCAAGCCAAAGAAAACTTAATTGAAACTATTCAAGCCTTTTTAAATGAGTATTGAATCATAATACCGTACCTAAATAACCAAGTCATGGCTATATGTGCTAGCTGAAAGAGATTTCTTAAAATTAAGCAAGCTGTGGAAGAATAGCAGAAATCACCTGAGGTTAATGCAAGAAATAGCTACTTAAACTTATGACTGATTTGCAAAATTCATAATGGAAGTATCAACCAAAACAAAAGAGCAGACAGTGTCCAGCAAATTTGTACTTTCTAAATTGTAATATACCTATGTATTATGATGATGAGTATACTAATAATATACAGATCGAGCTAAAAAGAACAATCACAACTCGACTGACAGCCGACTGGGAGTGGAGACCCCGAATAACCTCTAGAGTATGCGGGATGAGCCTCTTTAGCACTAGAATAGTAAGACAAGTTCCAGAAACAGAATCCAGACGAAGTAATAAAGTCCTAGTAGTGTAGAACCTTGTCCCAATCCTAAGTGAGCCCAGGTAATTTTTTCCCCCCCTTTCCCCCCCCGACGATATATTGTGATGTGCCGTTTTGTGAAATGTATCACTTGATGCCAATTTAGACCGTATTAACATCTTTTCTTAGATCGATAATTTTGATGACACACAACTATCTGCCTAGGAAAAAATTAAAAAAAGAATATTGATTTGAGCGGTTTTTTTTTTTTTTTTTTCCGCCCCCCACTTTCCCCAGAGAGACCCGTAAAAAGGAGGGATTTTCGCCGGTGAACACAATCGTATATTGATCCAATTCCTACCAGGACTTGATGAAGACGATTTGATGAAAAGAAGAAGTAGATTGATATTGATATTTTTTCAAAAAGTAAAAAAAAATATGATGTGAAAGGTAGAGCATCGCTGGGGTAAATTCAGAAGGAGATAAAATTCTCCGTTAGAAATTATTAGCATTTCAAAACATGGTCTCCTTAATTGATAAGAACGAAGCAGCACATTGGAGAAGATAATCCCTCCTCTCTCCTAACGTTTCCGTTGTTGATAATGATTTTCCTTATAGAGGTATGTGTTTCTACATTCTCGCTACTAAACCGAAGGTAATTGAGAGTGATTTTGGACTTCGGAAGGGGATATTAATTTCCTCTTTGAACTAGCATACATAAACGATGAAGCCTATTCCGAAGTAAGAACAATAAACACTTCGAACCATAGATTCCCGATACGGCCGTGAAAAACAATCTTGATGGACTTAATTAAGATGAATGAAATTGAACCCACAGGGGAGGAGAGGAATTTTTTTATCCCCAAATGTTAAAGAATGGCGATTCCCTATGCACATTTTTCAATTTTCCAGACACTTAACTCCCGAATAACTCACCTACATCTGTGGCGATTTCCCCACCTTTAACTTTCACACTCCACCGTGATTGAAGACACCATTTTACACATGGTCGTTATATTACACCGTCATCTCCACAAAGAACCGATGGCATACCACATCGGGATTGGAACTTTCATGTGGCATTGAAATGAGAAATCCAAACATTAATGGAAAGCCCCGATAGAGATATTCTTTCGATCACATTATGCTCCCCCATTGACAACTTGGGCACATTAAAAAATTCGGGGGTCTAGGTAAAAACTACAGTAGACTCGGTTAAACAAAAAACAATTCTTTTTTATCATTCTTATCTATTTCTAACATTTTAAGTGAGGTAGGCCTTCACCATTTTCTTTCTCGTGTTTCGTATTTATGTATTTATGATGTTTGGTCCATGATTGTGCCCGAAGAATTTTAAGGCTCTCGTGCTCGATATTTGTTATCCTTATGAGCCTTACCAATAATCCCCAGCTTCATATAGGGAAACCGATATCATAAATCTTATCGACAAACATATATCTATTAGCATACTTAAGAAACGATTTAGGGGAAACACGCATGTTGCCCACTTTAAATAATAACCAGAATACCGCAATGGAAATAGTGAAGGTGGTATCAATCTCTACATTGAGGAAAAGAAGTTGTAGTTTTAGTATGGGAGAATTTATCCGATAATTGATTATACCAGAACCGTAGTTCTAATGTAACCCGTTTTTCACCAAAGAACAAACTGTGATATAATGAGAAAATAAGCAAAATTAATAAAATTTTGTGCATGTTTAAAATGAAAAAAGTGATAAAAGTTGTAATAAAGTAATGAAAAAAGTGGTTGTTAACAGCCACAAATAACAGGTGAGAACAGAAAATAAATTATTTTGAATCCGAACCGAATTATACCTTAGCTTGTTTCTTACATAATTTATAAAACAAATTTATGCTAGTTCTTTATGTAGGCTTAATACCATTATGCCGAACTCGATTTATTAGAGTTGAATTGTATGTCCAGGAATTCAACTAATTGACTTTTTAAATTTACGAATCTTATACACAGAAAAAAAAATATCGCACGGCTAAGCAATCTCAAATTCTTCTTAGAGATTTTTAAATTGCGAAGAACAGAAAAGATAGTGTTAAAATGAAATGTGTCTCTAAAAAGTACCAAGATATTAACTAGGGGAATAGATTGGATTTCCTTTAAGGCTTATAAAATATTACTTGTGGCTTATTCTCCCATTAGTCTTGTCTCACAATATTCAAAAATGTTTTAATAACTAAGGGTGTCCGGACCAACTTAATTTTATTTTAGTAACTTTCCCTTTGGGGAAATTGGAAGTCGAATGAAATCTTAACTTTTGGCTTATTAAATTATCATCTGGTTTAGTTGCTTTAACTTAAAGCCCTTAAAGACACAAAGGGTATATGGCAATGAGTAGAGATAATACATATTAATAACTTAAATATTTGCCTTAAAGACTAAGTAATATGTGCAAAAGTAACATTAATCATGGAAATAATTTGTACCTTTAAAGAGCCCTAGGGTATATGGGTACTTATAACATTAGTGATTGGAAAAATGATTGCATAATTATTGTCTACCAAAAAAGAGGCCTCTAGGTAAGGTAGTAAATAATATTACTTGGATTATGTCTAAATAGCCTTATGGTACAGGACATAGAATTAAGGCAAAAGCAATAAAGAGCCAAAAATTATCATTCACTTTCATCTGTTTATCATGGATAATGGGAGAAGCTAAATTTTATTTCAACCATTGAGCCACTTTATTTTCTTTATTAAATTAACATAGTATCGAAAAAAGTCTTAAAGAGCCTTCAGGGTATATGACAAAAAAAAAATCTTGAGATGAAATAACAGCAGCAAGAGAATTAGGATTTGCGGAAGAAAAGTAAAATAAAACCACAATAGTAATTATGAGCATGTTAGGTATCATGACTTTGTATTTGACAACTGATCTTATTTGATATTAAGCTTCAAGGTATGGAAAAGTAAAAAGAGTTTGGGTAATACGAATTTATTTTTGCTTGAGGGAATCCATGATTCTACGAATTATCAAAGAATAATGATATAGCACAAAGTGTTTGAAGTCGTGGAAAGTTTATGAAAAAGCATAGAGAAAAATAATGAAAAATAGAGGAAAAAAATTTAGGGAAAAAATAAAAAAAAGAAAAAAAATAGAGAAATGAAAACGAAATTAAAAAATATACAACTAAATAAAAGAAAAAAAAATGCAATGAAGGAATTAAATTAATCAACGTGAACAACGGGACTTTCAACAGCAACTTTATCATACCCATCGCCAAATTTCCTAATACTAAGGGGTTACTTTTTCGAGGATAAGGCCACACAGGGGGATTAAGATTCATACAAATATATACGTAAAGTATTATTTAATATTTTATTGGTGTTTTTAAGGTGTTTTATTTTTTTTTTAATTTTTCTCTTTGAATTAATTTTATTAAGATGTATTATATTTAGTGATTTAACTATTATATTTACAAAGTTATGTTTTTAAGTAATTGGACGAAGTAAATTTATTATTATAATTAGTTATTATTATGTTTTTTAATAACTGATGTTTTATTTTTATATAATTGTTTATTTTGTCTTAAACTTTATTTTATAAAACAAAAGGTAAGTCAGATAAAAATGAATGACATTTGACAAATGATTATTTCTATATATAAGACAAAAAATATCAAAAACACATGACCCGACACAAGAAACGGCATACGTATCCAATAATAAAAAACTAGTGTCAACCTAGATTAAACACAAATGAAACAACTATTACAACAAAAAATTACCCCGAGACGCAAGTCCAAAGCGCCCACACCACCCCATCCCCCATCCCCTATTCCAACTCGGCCCCAACACACCACACCCCGACGAACATCCACACACATCCCCAACTATACCACACCCAGAAAAAAATAAAAAGCTCTCACCGCCCAATCAAACGACACAAACTACACAACACAGAAAGCTTTAAAATACCGCAAGACACATACGCCCCCATACACCACCTCTAACACTCACCCCACCTAACCCACTCAGCGAGACCACCCATGCCCTGAGAAGAACATGCTAACAAACGTCAATACACCCATCAAACCCATCTAACCACAGAACCTCCGCCCAAAACCCTCACCGACCCGCACCCCGATCCACTACCCCCGCCCCCCACCGCACCAAGCCCGACCCCCCTCATGTACCACACGCTCCCCGACACGAACAAAATAACCTCGCCTCCACGTTACACTACCCTCAACGCTCCGCACCTCAGGCGCTACACAACTCAACACCCGACTCCAAAGTCCCAACAAAATAAAAAAAGTCAAAAGTACCTAAAAACACCGACGACAAAGCCAATCAAAAAAAAATAACCCACACCCGAATCACTGATGCCATACGCGGCCCTTCCTTCCGCTTCAGATCCCCCCAACATAGATAATCCCCTTACCATTTTTCCAAATTTCGATATAAACGAAAACCCCCCAATTTCGTCCGCCCGAAAACCGCAAGCCCCACCGCACCCCACCCCACCCATGCCCCCGTCCCCCCACACCCACAAACCCTCATGTCGACCAAAAATCAGCAACAGATTATGTGTGAATGTGACTTGATCAGTACCGTCTCAAACATAACAGTGTGCCCACCACCCCAAGCCGACATTAACCACTGCCCCCACCGCCGCCGCCCGCTTACTGTGCCCGTCGTCTGGCACTACTGTCACTACCACCCCCGCTGTGCCTCGCTTCTCACCCCAACCCACCTTCACCTGCCCAACCCTGTCCCCAACCCCAATGTGGCCGGGATAGCCAAAACATTACCCCCCAAACAATGTTCCGATACAGCCGCCAGAATCATAATAAGATTCCAAAACAGGTTTATATTCATACTAAAAACGATCATAATCGCACTCGCCCCATAAAGGCCCAAATTATTTACCCCGAGCCCAAACCCTATAAATAAAACAAAGGCCCACCCAATCTAATCACCCCACAAGTCAAACATTTTATGACACATCGGGACAAAATCCCCAAATCAAAAAAAGATATGTTAACACTTTGGTAGTTTCGTCTTTTACCTCCCACCCTACCCGACCATCAAAACAAAATCACAGACACAACACACACAGTGTGCAACCTTTATACTCCCCGATTTTCACCCCACAAAGGCGCTAGAAGCCTTTAAATAGAAAAAAAAAAAAGTATAAAAATCAAAGAAAAAAAAATAATTAGAAAAAAATTTAAAGAAAAAAAACATAAAAAAAAAAAAACAAAAAAATAACGTCACAAAAAAGTATTAAAGAAAAAGGAAAAACCAGTCACATAGTATCCGTTGGCAAGCTATTATAAAACACTTTCCGACGCCAAAAGACCCGAGGGAAACCACACTGGCGATCCATGTGAATGTGGATTAAGACACCAAATTCTTAGAGTATTTAAAAAGAAACAACAAGCACAAGGACAACATACAAGGGCAAGGAAATGTAACATATCTAATCCCATCGTATTAACACAACTAGAACACATCACAAGGACAAGAAGAACACCCCGCTTCCAGCTTCCCTATCAAAATTAGAAGACTCCCTCCACGACGCCTATCTGAAGGAACACGAGAGCTAGAGTAAGTGTAGTAGGGTAATAAGCTTTATGAAGTAGCTTATTTGTATTTTTTTAATATCTATTAACTATAATGAAAATTTACTCTTAAAAGTCATAGTAATCTATTTTACAATATTAATAAAAACTATGTTTGGTGCTTCATCTTCCTTTTCCATATTGCAAATTATTTCATAAAGAAATGACCTAATAAGCTAATAAGCACTTTATAAGCTACATTGGATGGTTCTTACCTATATAAAAAAGCTAAGCCTTAGTTCAAATAAAGCCTTGTCTTATGAAAGTTAATATGGCTTAGTTACTCAGAATATAAAGTATATTTGGTTAAGGTATGATGATATAAGCTTTTGGAAATAATTGACTGAAGCCAGACCATGAAGGTCATATGGTCATTTAAACGAGTTATTTTCAAAAGCCGATAGCTTCTAGATAAAGCTTAAAAAAGCGCGAAATAGTTATCATTGTTTTGAGCAAACGTAATAAGGAACTACTTCATTTTACTCTTTTTATGGAGCTTACAAATACAAGCTTAGTTGTTTATGCTGTCTTATATTGACTGCTTATTATGCTTAATTTTTTGCTTATTTTTATGCTTAGATCAGTTTTAAAAAGTAGCTTAAAAAAGTCTTAATTTTTAAAACTGTTGCCAAAAATCTCCTTCTTAATGTATTTATAAAATTGTTCACCTAATATGTCAATTAGTACTAACTGCAGTATAAGCACTTAGTAAATAATGTAGAGTTTGAGCATATTTCAAGGCCCTTATTAGAAAGAATTGTTGCTGTAATTATACTTCTTAGTCATAGTTTAATCAGTTTTATTTGCTATAAAAAGGTAAGATAAGGGACTATTTAGCCTTTAGAAGGTACTAAGATTTTCAATCCCCAACAAGTTGTGTTTACGTCATAAACTGCTTAATCAAGCTTAATGGCTATATTTTCAGACATTAGAGTTGCTTTTAATGCTTTTGTTTAGTTTAGATTAAACATGGATCTCATCAATTGTTTTTAGGTTCCTAGCTTATTTACGCTAGCTATAGGTTTTGAGATCTTAGTTAAGGGAGAAAAATTAGCTTTTCTTAAATCATGATATTCATGGTCCCATGCTTGCTGAAGGTTTGAAGGTCAATTTGTTTTTTATTTTCCAACTTTATTTAGCTTATTTGTGTACTGTCTCCATTAGTTCTTAGGTAACTACTTTTCAAAATGCTTATAGAGTCTTAAAAAAGTTAAAAAAGCTCTTTCATACCATTCAAGTAGTAGGTTGTTGTTCGGTTCTGCAATAAGCATTTTCAACATAATTCTCTAGCATCCTTTCATAAATTTTCATCCCTTATTTTAGTTTCTTTAAGTTTTAGACTTAAATGTTTTTTGAGGTTTTTATAGGCATTTTTTTACCCAGTGGCTTAAGTTGCTCCTGAATTTAAGCTTAAAAAAGTACAAAAGTCCATTTAAAGATTCTTTATTAAGTGTAATCTGGTGAAAAGTCATTCCTTCGGTCCATACCTGTTCACTGATTTTTATTGCTATATTTGGTAGGTTCCCTTTAGCTTAAATCTCTGGTTTTTTAGTTAAAATTAGTTATAAGTAGTTTATTTTGTTTTTAGTCATATGTTCCATTTCCGATGTGCTTAATTGTGATTCTGAATTATGAGCTTAAAAAAATGATTAGCAGTCCATTTAAAAAACTGCTAGTAAAAAAGTCCTAGTTGGTGCTTTTAAGCTATATTTTTATATAGAGCTTTATGCTCATTGGCAAGGTTTTGCTTAATTTTTTAAGTACCCTTAAGCTTAATATGTCTATGTAATAAGAATTTTTAGCTTATTGCTTTAGTTTGTTTAAATGAGATCTTTAAAATGTTCACAATATGACTTTAAGATTTTTATAGCTAATTAACTCAGAAAAATAATGCCAGGTTAGGTTTAAAGCTAGCTTATCCTAGACTTATTTTTTTAAGTTTAGAAAGGTTTATCGACAAAAGTTGCTTGATTTCAGTCTACAAAGCTTTTTAAAATCAAAATTTGCAAAATAAAAAATCAACTTAGCGTTTGGTGAGGTCCAGAGGTTGAGAAAAAACCGCGAGAGCAATCTACCTTAAACAGCTAAGTATTTAAACCCCCACTCACTACCAACGTTGCCTTTGGAGACTATTTCTGTCCAAGGGTGTTTACAAATACTAATTTAAAACCGTCATTTTATGATAGTTAAGACTCATGTCGCGCTATTATCTTTATTTTATTACGCAACTTATTTCTTTCAGTCGAATTCCCATTTCTTAAATAATAATTTTTTCGTTGAGGTAACCTTATGGTTCAAGGGTATTTTTTTCACAATTTTTCTAGAATTTTAGAATTTAGTTTACTATTCTTAATTATTAATTTAGGTTGATTTTGTTTTTAATTCATAATAAAAAAAAAATTCTTTTTCTGAAAATTATTTTTAGTCAATTAGGATTTATTAAAATTAAATTTGCGTTCGTAGGGGTTAAATTTGCTTTAGTTGCATGGTAAAATGGTACGCGTTTATATTAAGTTCCTGTTAAACTTATTTGCGTTTTAATTTTATTAATTGTTTTTAAATGTTATTATTACGTGCTTATACATTTTAAAATTCTTTTTATTAGTCGAAATAGGAAATTAATTCAAAATCTTTGAAACCATTCAATTCATCACGCGATAACAACGAACTTTAAACCGCTTCGATCTCTATACAAGGTATGAGATGGGTTAAGTGTGTCCGCCTACCCTCAGTCGAGCCGGTATAGCGACGTCGGGAAAGGTTTTGGATTTTTACTTTTGGATACTAAGAATCTTTCTGAGAGATCCTCGAGTAAGACTTACTAACACTATTATTGAAACATAAATCCTTAAACTATATTGTTTAACGTAAACCCCTGGTATTTGGAGACGGATCACCTACTAAGATTTCAACTAAGTCAACAAGCATGCCTATGAGGGAGGGACAATGCCACAGGGATGAGTGAGAATCTTCGGAGTTGCGTTGGTGGAAGGGAGAGCATGAGAAAACCGGTTTACACAATCACTAACGTTGTTTATCTCGACACTTAAGAGTAGAAGCTAAATGTCGATCACAATCAGTCGTTATGCCTAGGGCAGGACCCTAACGCTAGAGCCACTAATCATAAGCAATACAAATCACAAGTAGCTACACTATGAATTTGGGAGTTATTAATTTGGATTTTTTTTTAACAAAAAAAAAAAAAACACACAATCCGAAACACACAAAGACACAAGATAATTACAATAGAGATTTATGTACAAGAAGAAGAATAGGAGAGGTCACTAAATAACAAATCGTTGTCTTTGGGCGAGATACAATGGTTCTTTGACTTCTTGGCACTTGATAAGGAATGACAGAGCTTGAGATGAGATAAGAAAATCACTTGAAAACAAGTATCAAAAGATGTTAGGGTTCGAGAACAAGAATTTAGTATAGAGAAAGAAGGTGTTTATTAAGAGAGAAAGAAGTATTAAAAAATAGGTGAAGTAATTTATTAGCCAGTAGTTCCAACGCGCGCAAATAATGGCGCCTGTCCGTCGTGCCCCGACGGTCCCCAAAGATTCTATTCTATGGGACCCCTCCATAACCGATAAGGGGTGGCCCGGCCAGGATAGACTCTCCGCTCTTGTATTTGTCTTTTTTGGAGGGGTGTGTGTTTTTTTGGAGGTTGTTTTTGAGTGGTGAAGGTTGTATCATGAGATGGTTAGTTGGGTCCATAGTAAGATGGAACCTTCATATTGTAGGTATCTGAAAATATAAATTCAAATGTTACGTTATTAATAAAAACTTATCTATTAATTAGAAACAAGATATTTGAATATGGAATTTTTTTGTGAAAATACTTTTGTAGAATACAAGGTGATGTGTTAAGAGAAAAAATATTTTATACTATTGATCAAAAATCATGCTTAATGATTTGTGTTGTGTCCATACCCCTAAAGTGATGCCATAAATATATTAGAAAATGGAATTACGTTAAAAAATTTATTAACAGTGTTTATTTTTTATATCGTAGACTTTTTTACATTTTTGATATATCACAACAATTGAGATGTCAAAATAATAAAAAAACGTTAATAAGCCATTAATTGTATTAACAAAGCTCCCCCATTTTTGAAAGTATGACCAAATATAAACTCAATTTGTAAAAATTTAAAAGGGTTTCAAATTATAAAATGAGATTTCATATCCATTCCCTCAGTACTACCTCATAGCCCTTTATGTCGAATTCAAAAAGGATGAACGTTGAGATTGTAGAAGATGAGAAAAGAAAATCAACGATAATCTAAAGACTCGCTCCCAGTTGATGTAAGCTCCCCCCGGGCATCCGTGAATCGCAACCCTATTGACGCCAGCAAAACTCGCACAAGGCTGCGCCCACAGCGACGAACTGCCCTACAGAAGCTATAGTTGGCCGTAGGCTGCGGCTCCCCGTAGACCGGGTCACACCAACTTCCTGGCTACTCCGCTTAAACTGACCCCTTGATCGAGTCTACCCAAATATATGAATCACCAACAAACAAAGATATAAGTTATCGAAGAGCCAGGACAAAAATCAAAATTGTTTGCTACAAAACAAAGTTAGAAGTACAAGTGCAAGACAAATATCTTTTAAGCATAACATTGAATTCAAGTCACCCAAAAGAGAGTATCATTCAATGATTTAGAAACTCATACAATAGCAAACAAAAGTAATAAATTCATACAACATTAGATAAAATTAGATCTAATATGAGCCAAGAGAGCATTAATCCATAAGTTACACTACAATCTAAACATACTTCATGAGACAAATAAAGATAATACTACATAAGTCCTAAATGATTCATGATTCATAGGGGGTGACTTTTTTGAGCAAAAGGATTGGGGTGACACATTTATGAGATTTTTAAAAAACATTTCAAGGTAGAGGTGGAAAGTGTGAGGTGATTGCGGTAGTGAGAAGATACTCAAGATGAGCAAACATTGTAACAACCGGCAATTTTCGGAATTTTAAATGACTATTTTACCCTTTGACTTTTCGGGTCCGACTTGACTTTTTGACTTTTGATCTTTTATTGTCACATAAAAATGATTACCGCATAACCGGTAAATTTTCGGAACATATTTAAATAATAAATCATATTTATTATTACATATCTCTCATGTACGAATTTATTTTTAAACTTATTTGACTTGAAAACAAGAAGATATATGTTATTCCTAAGTTGACTTATCAAAAACGACCCGTCAAAAGGAGTTATTAATTATGGGGTATACTAGCGTTTGTCATGAAACGACATTCCAAACAACTTTTTAGTTTTACCCGAGACCCGAAAACAAGCAGAAAACAAATAAAATACCCTTGCAAAATTTTGAAAACGAGAACAATGCGTACCGACGCGAAAATAATTAAATTATATTTAATTACCACTTTTTATTAAATAAAAAAATTTAATAAGTTATTTAATATTTTATTCAAAAGCATTTATTTAAAAACGAGAATATTCAAGTTAGAGTTTTATTTTACGGACAAAGCTTACCCGATGATTACCCAAGAAATAACAAACATTTTAAATAAATGTTATAAAACATTTATGAAATACTAGTCATGTAAATACTCATTTTTGTGGAAATAAAATCATTCTGGAAGCAATGGCGACAAGGTTTGTGTTTTGAATCATCTGTATAAGTAGCTTAACGAGTCACGAAACCAATTATTTGTTACAAAAGTTACACCCGTTACTAGCCCAAACGAGTCCCGAATCGTTATTTAACAAAAGTTACACTTTTGGTCCCTATGGTAATATTTACATCATCTACCCTAGACTATCCTAGGCTTGTCACATTTTATTAAAACTTTTCAATATATATATATATAAACATGTAAGGTTTCTCATAAGTTAACACTAGCCACCCACACACTTCTCCTCTCATTATTTTTCTGGCGCCGCACCACCATCTCTGGCGAGAACTCCGGCCAACAGCCGCCGCTCCTTTCCATCATCTTCTCACCCCCGTAACCAGATCAACATCCTCGCCACCATCATGGATGCCACGCCATCCAACGCCACCACCAGCCTACCAACACCAACACGCCGCCACCTCCATCTCCGCCATCTCCACCCCGAGGCCACCAGATCTGGTACACCATACTGACACCAACATCATCATATCCACCACACTGACACAATCACCACCACTGCTGCCACCACAGCCGCTACACACCACCACCATCACATCGACACCACCACCATCACATCGACACCACCACCATCACCTCGTCACACCACCATCTCCACCCCACCATGACCCACCAAGGTGCGTTTGGTTTTAAACGAAGAACCAAAGGGTGCGTTTGGTTGTTTTAAACACCACAAGGGTGCGTTGGGTTATAGCTGCACCAATGGTGTGTTTGGTTGGCTGTCTAATAGCCCAAGGGGTGTTTGTTTTGTGGTTAACATCGAAAGGGTGCGTTTGGTTTATAAAAATTAACTAATAAAAATATATCAATATCTCATATATATTAAAGATCGGATTTAATGGTGGTTAATTAGTTAAATAAAAGTGATTATTTATTATTTTTTGTTTTGTGGCTAACCACCCAAATAAGGTGTTTGTTTCTGCGTTTTAGAGCCAAAAGGGGCGTTTGGTTCTGTGTTCAACAGCCCAAGGAGGGTATTTGGTTCGCTGTTCAACGGCCCGTTAAGGGTGCGTTTAGGACAGCAGCCCGTTAAGTGTGCATTTGGTATAGCATCTCCCATAATATGCGGTGGTTTTGTTTTTAGTTATTTTTAGCAATTGTTGATTGTGTAGATATATATTGAAAACGCAGGTATTTTGCAACACGGATTGATTAAAAAGGGGAAAACATTGAATTTTGTAAAAATGGAAAACGTTGTATAAACGAATAGGTCATGTCGAAATTTATATAAATTTCTACACTTAGTAAATTTCACTATAATTTCTATTATTTTAGAAACCCGATAAAAGGACGAAGTTATATAGTCTTTAAGCTTATTAATTCGTAATTATACGATGACGTAATCCCAAGTAATTAAACTAAACTTTTTTACAAACGAGACAATATTTTAGCTTAAAAAGGGAGAGTAATACTAATTTATAAAATATTATTTTATAAATTCCCGACTAGAAGGTAAAATCATAACTTTTGTAAAAGCTTTACAAACATTGTTTACTTAATTCATAACTTTAAGACGTGTGTTTACCTTTATGCAAGAACTCTTTATTAATTTAGTAGGTGATTTCCGAACACGTGTCGAATTGTTTTCTCATGTCTCTTATATAATAGTTTTCTTATATATAATACATGCCGTGTATTATATACACTTCAAATTATTCTTTCGATTGTTTAACTTTGTTATATAATTCATGCTATGAATTATATACTTGTTCATTTTTCATTTGTAATATATACGGAATATATTACATACTTTGTATTTACTTTTCGATTTATTTTATTTAACCAACCACCAAACTATTACAACTTTAAATCTAAATCTTTTATCAACGTGTCGCGTTGATGTAATCACCCATCGGAAAACCCAAATATATTATCCTAAGCTAGTGGATCATAGCCGTTAGAATAAACCGCAACTCCTTGGTCGAGCCGTTTCGGTTTCCGTTTATGCTATGCTTAATATGTGCATTTCTGCCAATTGTTCCACATCATCGAGGTGAGTTTATAGCCACATGTTTTACTTGTTCTACATATATTTTTGGGGTGAGAATATGCTTGTTTACAAATGCATTTACATAGTTGATTACAAATTGGTTGACATACTCATTTATATATCTCGCGATGAGATACATTACGTGGTTTAATTTTTGGACGTAAACACATACTTGACTTTTACTCGAATGGTTATGGATTAGCTTATGAACTGTAAATCACTTGGAGGGTGAGCGCGAATGTTATAAAATAGATCTATTTTGGATTGACAATTCCCATTTGGGTGACTAGCTATGACGGTAACGAACGTTATACCATGTCAGAACACGATTGGATTGGTGTTTACAGGGCCAACAATTACATACACATGAACTCTTACTGTGCCTTGAATAAAGTGGCATACATATAAGTCTACGTCGCAGTTTCATGAACTTAGAGTAATCGTAATCACACATTGGGCAATACATACTTGAAACATGTCGTGATGGTTTTAATTATCATGCATACTTTGAACAATTGCAGTCCAACTTTCGTATGTACAATTTTGTGACTATTATAAGGGTTGAAATGGTCATACACACTTTGTGTTGGGAATTATGTTTTCCTAACTTAGTACCGTTAGTAATAATAGTTAGTACTGATGGTTATAGTTAGTACTGACAGTACAAAATGTTAAGTACTGATCAGTTAGTTAGTACCGTTAGTAGAAAATAGTTAATACCGTTTAAGAGATATGTATGAGATATTTTGGGAAAAGATATGTATTATCTTTTACGCGTTTTGTAAGCCTGTTAGGGTTTATCCTTGGTTTATAAAAGGATCCCTCTAGGCATAGTTAGAGATACAAGCTTAATACATCTCATACAATCATATCTCATAGTTAGTAATCTGTAATCACTAAAAGCAGATTAATAGAAGTCAAACTGTATTTATACAACTTGGCTGTCATCCTTAATAGGTTGCAGAGGTCTATTCAGTTTGGGACTCACATTCATAGAGATGATTTAGTCTAAAATGTGGCTTGTCGCTTTTTCTGAAATCGATTATGTATGTATGCTATTGCCTGTGAAGTGATAGATTAATGCCTGTAATGTAGTAGGTTTCTAACGTTGTTCATAGAGATGGTATAGTTTAAAATGTGGTTTGACGTTTTTTTTTGGAAATCAAATTTTTTGCCTGCTATTGTCTATGATGTGGTAGAGTAATTCTTGTAATGCAGTAGGTGTCTAAGATTCTTCATAGAGATGATTTAGTCTAAAATGTGGCTTGACGTTTTTTTTTAAATTGATTGAGTTGTATGCCATTGTCTGTGATGTGGTAGAATAATGCATGTAATGCAGTAGGTTTCTAATGTTGTTTATAGAGGTTATTTAGTTTAAAATGTAGCTTGCCGTTTTTTCTAAAATCGAGTGTGTTTGTATGCCGTTGTTTGTGATATGGTAGATAATTTACAAAAAAGGAAGTGGCTAAAAAGATAAATGTTAAAGTTGCGGTGAAAAAAAGTGCTAAAGCTGTAGAAGTGCCTCATGATAAAGTTGTTGATGCGGCGAAAAAGAAAGTGGCTGCAATGACACCATTTAAACAACCAAGACCTGCAACTAAAATCATTAAAGATGATGATCAAACGCCTAAAAGAGGAAGAAAGAGAGTAGCTCAAGTTTTAGAAGAGGATGTTGTTCTAAGTGGAAAGCGTATGATAAATCCCTCATTTGCTTTAGTGTCGCCATATTATGAGAGGAAAACCATGTATACCAAACCACTTTCTGAAGCAGAGAAGAAAATTATTGAATACATATGGAGTTACAAATGTCCAGAATGGTAAGTTATTTACTACATTAAAATTTATATTGTAGTGCATTACTACTTATTTCTTACTGCATTGCTACTAATTTCCTAGTGCATTATTACTTACTTGTTACTGCATCTAAAAAATGTGCAGGGATATAATTTTCACTGGAAAAGGCTTACAAATAGAATGTATCTGGTTCTTAAGCCTTTATCCTGAAATTCAACTTTCCAGCAATATAATTGACCTATAGAGTATAATACTAAATGATGAAGAGAAATACAGAGGGAAGCACTCAGTTACAAAAAATATATATTCTAGTACAAGAATGCTGGTGAGTTTTCTAATACACTAGAATATATACATTAATGCACTAGAATATAAACTGTGATGCCTTAGGATTAATTTTGTTTGGCGTTTGTGAGAAAATGACCAAGTGTGCCTAATTCTGCTTGTAATGTGCTAAGATTAGAACTGTGATACCCTAGGATATAAATAGGCATTAGGTAACCTTAATTGTGTTTGGCATTTGTGAGAAAATGAGTGAG
>BQNB010095251.1:0-18751 GCA_026074375.1 Tanacetum coccineum
CAACACTTACACACATAAAAATGAACTCTTAGCCATTTCTAAAGGTTTAAACTAACCTGCTCAAATCACGGTTGTCACACCCAAAATCACCAATTAAAATGCCACTAATACTCCTAAATAATGGTAATACTTTCCCTTATAAAACCCCAATCAACTTGCTTCAAGAATCACCAAGAAAAGAACCAAAAAGAAACCTTAAACTTCTCTTCACCACTTGAAACTTTTTGAGGACAACAAGATGGATGATTTAGTGTAGAAAATAAGTAGGAAAAATTTATGAGGTGATGGTGGTGTTGGTGGCTAGGTACGACAGCAACAACCAAGAGGAAGGAGGAGAGAATTTTGAGAAGATAGGTGGTTTGCATGTATGGGGAGATGAGAGTGATATGATGTTTTTATAGAAAGTGTAAATGTGTTTGTGTGTGTTGGTAACCAAAACCGGCCCCCCTAGGCCTTTTGTATAAAAATTATATTATTATTATTTTTTTATTTTTATTGTTATAACATTTATTTAAAATTTAGGGTAAGTATTAGTTAAGTAAAGGTAAAGTTAAATATGAAACGCGAGGTTTAAGCAAGAATTTACATAAACGCGAAACAAAACGGAAAATGCCAAGAATGAAAATTATAACCACCGGGGAAATAACACGGGAATATTAAATCACTTAAGTCACGAAGGCGGAATAAATTCCTAAATACGGCTCACTTAAAGCTAGTAAACGGGAAATTTCACTAAATCGGGTAAAAGTAAAATTTGTAACTTTACTTAAAAATAAAAAAAATAGAAATGAAGTTCGGGATAAATAGTGACCTTAAATACGGGGTTTTACATCCTCCCCTCCTAACGGGAGCGACGTCCCGACGCTCGATTCCTCCGATTCGCCTTACGCTTGCTCAAGAAGAGCTGCGGGTAATTGTTTCTGAAGAAATCTTCTCGTTTATTATTAAAAGTACGATTTTTTAAGCGAAAACATGAGATTTTGACTAAACGTGACTAATACATGAATTTTAACGAAAGATGCCAAAATTAGCTTTCAAGGTCGCCGGGGGATTTCAAAGATAGAATAAACTCGTAAACACTTAAACGGATAAAATGCCTAAAACAACTCAAGATTAACAAGAAACGAGAAATCGCAAATCGCGAATTGCGTAAACCGTAAAACACAAGAATTCACTTTACTAGAAAATGAGAACAAGGTATGAATTACATACTGACATTAAAATATGGAATGTTACATTAAAAGTACCCGTCCAGGATTTTTATATTGTTTTAATCACCGACGGACGATCGAGAGGAAGAGTAAAGGTACTTGTTTCAAATTTTGTTTTTAAACTAGGCTTAGGCACTTTCTAGATTATAAAAATGTGAAGTTCGTTCGGTTATGAAATTAAAATGTTAAGTCATTCATAAAATGATGAAAATATTATTATAAGGATTTATTAAGGGTTTGGTGATTTGAAAACGAAATCACTAGTAAGAAGAATTTTTAAACTATTCTTTCTTGATAAAATATGGAGTTCATATTAGAGGTAAAATAGGTTCAAGAATCATTTTTGGTCTTTTTGAAATTTTTGGGATGAATGCATGTAGAAAAACTTGTTGAAACTCGGGTTTACGGTAGTGATCGTAGAAGGTCTATTTTCAAATCTTTAGAAATCATTTGTTGAAACGAAGTTTAAATCGGTCATATCATTAAGGCGTGATTAAAGTATGATGTATAAAACAGGTAATTTAAAAGATAGGGCATGGTGTCATTATAAATATTAGTTATGGTTTTCACAAAAGAGGGTGGTTAGAATAGACTCTTTAACTCGAGAAGGTCATTTTGGTAATTTAAACACTTGTGAAATACTTGTAAAATTTTCATAAAGATTCATAAAAAATTTATGCTTAATGCATTTTGTGCTCGGGGTTTTGACAAAGTAACAAGATAGCAACGAAGATAGAACAAGTGATAGTAATCACCTAATGTGTAAGCAATGGTATGAGGGAACGAATTGAATGTCGTGAGGGTCCTTAAAGGAAAGGATAGAATATAAGTGTCGGCGATAAGACAATAGGAAACAAGGAACTTATCAAGTCATCAATTTGTAAGACGGTCACGGTCAGCACATTATGTTAGTGGCGGTCGATACACAACCGAAAAGAAAATCCATACAACAATTCTCGAATAAAAGGAAGTAAGAGACATAGTTAGTAATTGAATAGCGAAGTCAACGTGTCGTCCACACGAACGAATTTTGAGTCGAAAGAAAGGCGAACATCATAACAGATGTACGTAAACCCATTCTTTCATAATTCATTATTCACATTCGGAGGCATCTCATAGATCTACCAACGTTACTCAAAGAAGGTGGGTCGAGAAGAAAGCATAGAAACGTTAAAACCTCTAAGTCCGGTATCAATGGTATATAATTAGACGAGCGGTCTAAAGAATTTCCATCATGGAGAGAAATGAAAGGAAAATTAGAACAACGGTTGTTAAGTCAGGACGTACCCACGTATAGAGAATTCGTTCGAGAAAATATAAGGGTACATATGCGGATGCCCTCAATTTATCAAGATCTTAAGGTGACTACTATTTAGCCTTGCATGGCTCCTTCTAAATTATACATAGGTGCACGTCTATGTATAATTTAGGAATAGCAATGCATTGCTAAGTTTCGTCAAACTAGTGTTATGTTTCTTATATTTAAATGTATAAACCATACTATTTTTAAGATAGATCTCAAAATAATTTTTGAAACTGTTAATAATGCGAAAGTAATGTAATTAGCTAAAATTATTATTATTATTATTATTATTTTTTAGGCGATAACAAATATTTTGTAAGGCCCAAGTAAAATGACTTGTAAAACAATAGAAAATTAATTTTATAAGGTGACATTACGATGACTTATAAAATAGCAAGTGGTTTGCATGAGAGTAGTGAGGAGTAGTTTATGAAGCAATCGGTGAAATGGTTACAAGATGATAGGGTTTCAAAGGGTTTAGCCGGAATCGTCATGAGGTACATGATATCGATGGCGATAGAGGATATGAAGACAAGAGATTATAATCGCGACCAAAAGCGATGGTGCGCAATTAGGAAAAGGGATGATAAAATAAAATGACACATAAGTCACATATATATAAAAGAATAATGGAATCCAAATGTGTGTACCTCCTAAGTTATTTGACAACCATATGTTTTTGACAAAGTATACTATTTTTAGAAAGTTACTATTTCTGGAACGTTCGGATATTCAAAGATATTTGTATTGCCTAATAAAATATTAAGTTTCCCGCTAATACCGACGCTCCTATTATCTATATTCTTACCCTTGTTTCCACGTTATGCTTACATATATAGAGTTTTTGAATTTATACTTACTATTTATAAACGTGACTGAACGCACTCAATAATTTATTAATCATCTAATAATATTCGTTAAAGTTTTGCAAACTCAAACGGACACTAAAACGCTCAAAAACCCCACTTTTTAACAAAATTCAGCAACTACTCAAATTTTTCCAAAATGATAATTCGCTAACTTTCACCGTAATGTTTTCGTATCGTCTATTATTTTTAGACTAAAACTCGCTTCTTTTTGTAGAAAACGTCAAACTAAACAACTTTTATGTTTTAATGGAAGGCCGGTTCGGACCAGAAAGGGTCCGAATCTCAAGTTAAAAACTGTATAAGCTCACTTTTCCCTACAGTTGCTGAATTTTTATAAACTAAAACGCAGACCTGTGTTTTGAGTAAAAACCACAATTTATGCACTTTTAGACCAAATTTCACGTCCTTTTATGCAAAACGATATTCTGGACAACTTTCATGTTTTAGCCGAGACCCAAAATGATACAGAAAATGATGAAAACACCCATTTACCATTCTGTTAGCAAGCTATTATTTACCTTATGAGCTGAATTTTTGCGAAACTTTTTCTAAACTTCTTTTGACCATAAAAACTTCGTTTTTGGGAGTTATGGTCGAATTTTATATCAAAACGACCGTCTCAACAAGTACTAACATATTTTTAAGCCTAACTTTTATAAAAAGACTTTTACAATATCCTTAAACCACATTCTAATTTTCTTCATAAAATATATTTTTCGACATACCATAAAATTTCAACCAAATTCCTCAAAATTATCAAATACTACGCCAATCCTACTTCCTATCATCTAAGATATTATACCAACACTTTTCAAATGATCACAACTAATATACACACATGTATTATGGATTCCAAAACAACGAAAACTAAATTATACTAATGGGCAAATAAAAGTTAGCATTAAAAAAAATGCTTCAAGAATACTGTAGGTTCCCGAATTCATACAAACATGTATAGATCTAAAGAGATCTAGAGAGAGAAAGTTAGAGAGAGAGAATAGTTGAGAGAGAAATAAGGAAAACACACTAAAGAGTGTGTGTAAAATGAATAGATACTTACCTCTTCCAAAGTTGGAAGAGGTATTTATAGTTCTTACAATACACCGGGTATTAGTACCCAGTTCAATACCGAAAGTCATACGTTTACCTATTATACTACGAGCTATATTGAACAGTAAAATACATGGGGTGACCGAGTCTTTTTCTAATATCTAACAATCTCTCCCTAAGGGAGGTCACCCCTGAAAATACTAAACTTAAGATCTTCAATCTTCAGAAACCAATATACAACAGCACCTCAATCTAGGAGAAACCTAGACAATCAATTCATTAAAACTTTTTATCCTATGAATTGGAAACAACCAACAAAAACTCAAGGGCTTTTTTAATATGGGAAATTTACGAGCGAGCGAAGAGAGACGCGAGCGAGCGCAGCGCGCGAATAGCAACAAATGCAAGGGATGTACACCACTAACATTTTCGGACCCATGAGATATTGGAGACCAAACACTTGAATGTGCTTTTGTTGAAATATGTATGCTTGAGAACATGCTTGGAACCGAATGAGTGGATCAAAGATAGTGGTTGCTCCAAACATATGACCGGTAACAAGAGTTTATTCTCTACCTACAAAGCATACGATGGTGGTAACGTTGTTTTTGGAAGTAACTTGAAAGGAAAGATCATAGGCAAATGTACGATCTCTAATGATTCTCTCACCATATCTAATGTAGAACACGTAGATAACTTAGCCTTTAACTGTAACACCCCCAAACTACGATACGCATCGGAATACAACAATTAGGGTGCTACTTCATAATACATGCACACGAGTCCCACTAAACGTTCAAAGATACATTTATAAAACACAATTTCATTTATTAGGAAGATGAGAGTTACATAGGTCCCAAAAGACAATAGATAATTCTACTTTAGGTGTGTGTGTTCAAATTAATTTAAACCACTAAATCCACATATTTAGATAGATGAAATCCGACCAAGCTTTACACATGGGCTGTAACACCCCCAAAATGGGTCGCAGCGGAATAAGGATCCGGAGCGTGTTACTTCAAGATCAACAACACAAGATAATATAAGAACGACACAAAAAGTCATTTAAAATGATACATTGGATTTAATGAAAGAGTTGTTACACAAAGCATATAGCTTTACTTGTTCCTTGTTTAATATTACAAAAGTTGACAATACATTTCCCAAAATATGATGCACGTAAATCTTTAAGCGTGCAAATCCCAAAATGTAACCCAATGCATCCTTGGCATCCCGTGCCTATTGACCACCTGAAAACATTGCTTTAAAACGTCAACAAAATTGTTGGTGAATTCATAGGTTTATGTATTTAAATTATGCAGGACCGCAAGACTTTCCCGTGATGTTACAAAACCAGATTACATTTACACTAAGCTCATGACACTGAAGCTCGACAGTCTTGTTCGCAAAATATTGCTACTCAGCCCGCAATGATGTTCTAACCCGAAACATCCCTGATTCGACATGCTATAACGTTCGTTCTCGGTGATAGCTAGTCACCCGAACGGGGAGGTCGTTTCCCAAATAGATCTATTAAATAACATTCGCGCTCACATAATGTAATTCCCAACTACATCTATGCAATTGACAGTTCATGATAATGGGCTTAACTTGGGTTATCGCTACTTAGGCAAACATGTAATCAATGCAAAATATCCACTCGCGTCGAATTTGTAAAACAAAGCATGTTTCCACCCCAAATAATAGTAAATCAGTAAAACTATAAAAAGTGTGGGGCTATGAACTTACCTCAAGTGAGTGATCTGATAATTTATATCAAGTGTGGGAATGCTTCATGATTATTCCCAAATGCAACCTAATTAAATATAGGTCGTATAAGTACCGAGTACTTATATTAATAACATAATATAATCTTATAGTTGTTACATCGTACTATCGTTCGGGCTATCATAATTCAAGAGGTCATGACATGACGTACGAGGAGTTAGGACACTTTAAATCGTAAATCCAACAACTCGTCGATACGCCATCCGAAGAGGCCTCATTATGAAACTCCCTAGTATTATAGCACTTTGATAACCACGTAATATTACTACTTCCTTTAGGTACATTCTTGCCAGTTTCTCCAGGGGGTCAGTTTCCCTCATGGGTATAAAAATTGCAGACTTTGTAAGTCGGTCAACGATCACCCAAATGGTATCGTACCCTTGTGATGACTTAGGAAGCTTCATGACAAAATCCATCGTGATATTGTCCCACTTCCATTGAGGCATCTCGGGTTGTACCAACAAACCCGATTGTCTCTGATGTTCGGCCTTGACCTTAGCACAGGTCAAGCACTTGCTAACATAGGTGGCGATGTCGGCTTTCATATTGGGCCACCAATATAGCTTCTTTACGTCTTGATACATTTTCTCGGAACCTGGATGGATAGAATACTTTGATTTGTGGGACTCGTGCATGATCACAGTCCGCAAATCGCCATAACAAGGTAACCAACTCCTGCCATTGAGGCATAGGGTTCCATCCGTACGAGGTTCCAACTTTTCCGTCCTAATTGCCTCTGGAAATTTAGCATTTTCAATCAGCATACCTCCAACATCCTCATTCTTGATGTTCTCTGGTTTCCGTGCTTCAGTCTGAGCATTCAAGATTTGCTTAGGAAGATCCACAAGCTTGATTGTCTTGGAAAACTAGTAGACTTTAAATCAGGTGGTTCCCGTTCTTCACTGTTGCTCAAAGCATCAGCAACGACATTTGCCTTCCCTGGGTGATAACGAATATCGCAATCGTAATCACTAAGCAACTCTAACCATCGGCGTTGTCTCATGTTCAATTCTTTCTGATTAAGAATATGCTGTAAACTCTTATGATCAGTGAACACCGTACACTTGGTACCATATGATAGTGCCTCCAAATTTTCATTGATGCGAAAACAATACTAGCTCCATTTCCAGATCATGAGTAGTATAGTTCTTCTCATGGATCTTTAACTGGCGTGACGCATAAGAAATAACCTTTTCCTTTGCCATAAAACAACTGCCAAACCCTTGATTTTTTCGAAGCATTCGCAGTATACGATTAAATCATCACTTCTTCGGGGGTTTTTATTAGGTGGTAAAGCCAGAATTGGTGGCCACTACACATCTTCTGCTTCTTAACTGGAACGATGTTCTTGTTTGTCACCCCACTCAAACTTGACTTTCTTTTGAGTGAAGCTTGGTATTGGTTTTGGTTGATCTTTGAAAACCCTTCAATGAAATCATCGATAATACCCCCCAGCAAGACCTTAAAAATGACGAAAATCTCCGTGGTGTCTTAAAGAGATGCCCCTTTCTTTAACGGATTTGATTCTTCGGCTGGATCCACAGGATAATGCCTTTATTATCAATCACGTGACCGAGGAACTGTACTTTGGGAATCCAAAATTCACACTTGGAAAATTTTGCATACAACTCCTCTTTCTTCAACAACTCTAATATTATCTTCAGATGCTCTTCGTGCTCTTGCTTATTCTTGGAATAGATCAAAATGTCATCAATAAAGACAATTACAAATATGTTCCAGATAAGGTTTGCACACTTGGTTTCATGAGGTCCATAAACACAGAGTGTGCGTTGGTCCAAACAAAACGGACATAATCCTCGGAGCTTCATAATGTCATACTCGTGTTCTAATAAGCAGGCTTTGAGATGTCTTCTTCTCGAACCCTCAATTGTTGATAAACCTGACCTTAGGTCGATCTTCGAGTGACACCTCGACCCTTGAAGTTGATCGAATAAGTCATCAATTCTTGGTAGCGGATAACGGTTTTCATGGAGGTTGTTTAGTTCCGATAAATCTAGCACATCCGTAAACAATCATCTTTTTCTTTGCGAATAGAATGGAGCGCCCTTGGTGACGAATAGGTCTTATTAAGCCTTTGTCGGAAAAGTCCTTTGTATTTGATCGCCAATTCTTTCAGTTTTTCTGATGGGGCCGATCGCATAAGGTTGCCAGTGCTACGGCTGCAGCACCAGGTACTAGATCGATGTGAACTTCCACTTGTCTGGTTTAGTGGAAGACCCTGGCAAGTCCCTCGGGAAATCTTCGGGGAAAATTTTGACGATCGATCTCTTGCGTTAGTAGTTTGCTTCTTCTTTTACCCTTGTCTCCAAGTGTCCTTGATCGTAGGTAATATGTGCCAAAAAGACGTGACATCCTTGTAGCAGATACTTCTGGGCCTTGGTGCACGAGATGATGTTTAATCGAGTCCCGCGTTTATTTCTACTTCCGTCTCCATGAAAAATTAAGATTTCACTCCCAAAGGGAATACGAACGATTTTCTTAGCACAGTCAATAACGGCTTGGTATTTCGTCAACCAGTCCATGCCAATTATGAGTACATAAGTACCCATTTTTCAGGCTATTAGGTCGACGGTTGTGAAACGGTTATTTGGTTCAGAAAATTTAACGTGACAAACCCAGTAATACAGTAATTTACCAAATTATTCTACCATCAGCTAATTCAACGTTAAAACCATGATTCTAATCGTAGTGGGGGCTTATTAAATCAAGTACTAAATTGAGTAGACACGGAAACATTCTATCTGCACCAGTATCAAATTTTAAAATGGAAGCACAACGGTTGTTGAGGAGAAAAGAGAAAACGTTACCGTCACAAACGTTGTTGTCTGGGGTTTTGCCCTGCAACTCCACTGCATATTCCCTGGCCTATTAGCTTTAGCCAGGTCCCTGGTTCTTGTTCTTCCAATAGGGGCGTCCTTCATGATAGTGGCTGGTGCCCCACATCAAAGCAATAGATGGGCCTTTGGTATTTGACCCTTGGGCTCTTGGGTTTGGTGGTGTTTACGGTTGTTGTTATTATTGTTATTGCGGTTGTTGTTGTTGTTATTTGCAGATTGCAGGCCGGGCGCCTACAGTCATTGGCCAGGTGGCCAAGCTCTTGACAGTTAGTGCATTGTTGGTATACAAGGACAGTTAATGGTTGACGTTACATTGAGGACATAGAGGTTTAGTCCCTTATACGAAATTTATTCCTTGTCACAGTTTCCCGGCAGCATAAAGCCCTGCCTGTGTTCTGCTTTTGTTTGGTCTGTTGGTTTTGGTTATATCGAGGGTATCTTCAAACTCTCCTCTTGTTTGCTACCTGTCTTTCGCAAAGTGTTATTCTCCTAATTTTTTTTTCATCCAAATTCAGTTGGCCATCTCAATTAGCCTCTGCATGGTTTTTGGCTCTTCGATGCCACAACACTTGAGTAGATCAGGTCGGGATCCACCGACATATCTTTTCACAATTTTGTTGTGCCTCTCTTCAGGAAACATTTGGCCCACTAGCAATTGCCAGTTCCTGGAAAGTTGGTTGTAGGCTACTAATCGGTTGCCTGTGTATTTTAGGTTCCACATTTTGCTCAATCTTTTTGATTTCATATTCTCGGACAATATTTAGTTGTCATTTCTTCTTCAAGTCAGTTCCGTCATGGCATATGCAACTCAGTAGTCACTAGTCCTAGCATTGTGATGGTTCCACCATGTTGAGCAATTCCCATAAGAGTACAAAGTGGCAAACTTCACTTGACTTTCCCCATGGTGCAGTTACTTTTATTGCAAAAAAAAAGGTTTCCATCCTCTCAAACCACGGGGTTTCAAGGTTCGACATTCCTTCTCGTGCCTGTAGGGAATAAGGGTTCACTTTCATGAGTTGGATAGGTGCACTCCCGAACAGCGCGTTCATTCCTTCTCAACAATGTTCCGAGGTATGGTTATTCATCGCCCATTTGTGGTAGTAGCACGTGCTGCCAAACAACAGTGACCCACCCTCGTCGATCATGGCCTGAAGTTGGGCACTTGTGGACTGAATAGTGGCGGTATGAGTGTCTGTGACTGGTGGGGGTGTTGTACCTGGGTTTTAACCTCCGTGGGCTTCCTCTTTTGGTGCATTTTTCTTAAATCACAAGAAAAACCATAATACCCAGTTAGATTTCAAAAATCTTAGCCATAACCCATTTTGTATGTATTACATTAATAATTAAAATGAGATTCACAACACATGTGAAATACACAACAGTATTGAATTAACAAATCGGACATTCAATCAATAAATTCGATTTTTATATTAAAACATATCATCCTTTCTTATATAACTTTGGGGAAAAATAATACATGATTGGTTTCGTTATATATAATGATTCCCCTATGCTAGGTTATAAAATGATGAAAATCAACATAAAGCCTACTAGCCGTGGGAGTTACCCCGTAAAATACTTAGTAGGCTAATACAGGTTTAGGTAATCAGAAAACAAAAGATCTATACCGCCTGCTAGCTGGGAGTAACCCATAAAACTTAACAGACTGCATAGTAGATACAATCATAACCAAAGTCTAGGAACTGCTACCAGTGTCCTCCAATGTGTCAATGCGTGCTCCAGCCTCCAGGGCCTGGGTACGCATGATATGCTGAACAGCAAGATCATCTGTAGCCTGACGCTGCCACTCGTGGCGATGCACCTCAGTCTCTAATACTGTAACTCGTGCCTCTAATGCCCTGCAGTGAGCTTCAGACTTAGCCAAAGCCTGACGAGTCTCCATACTCTCTTGCTCGTAAGCAAGTCTCTCTCTCCTCAATACCTCAATCTCAGCTCTCACAGCTGCACGATCCTTCTGGGCATCGTGATGTCGTGTGCAAAACTCTGAACTCTCTCTAGTGCAAACATCTACCTGGTAAAGTGACCCCTTCTGTTGGACCCAAACTCTAAGGCGGTCCATCATCTCCCTTCAGTATCTCGGAGTCTAGTCTTATAGTGGGTTCCTGGTTGTCTCGTAAGCAGCTGCAAGCAGAACTCTTTCCATAACCTCACATCAGGTTAGGAGTAGTATGTTGTAGTCTCTTCCGGGCGGTCACCGTGTCAGCTCGGGAATATCAGCTCTGCGTCTCATGTAGATGGTATGAAGGTTAGGTAAAAAAGGTGGGGCCTTGATGCGGAGGTTAGTGAATGTTAGGGGGATGGTGCTGTGCAGCTCTCATTTCTGCCTCATGGTGCCTCTAGTATGAGGGGGTCGATACGTGTGGAGAAAAAAAAGAATGGTCGGTAGTAGAGTTGCAGGGTGCCTCATCCTCGCTAGGCACTAAGTTCCTCAGGATGCTCAGGCTTCGGAATGTATTACTTGTTCGGTTACCATGTATTCTCAGGGTTACATACTCTGTGAGAACGTTCGGGGTGCTTCCAACAACTGTCGGGCAGCCTCCTCGAAGGAATCCTCAGATGGATACTCAAGATCGTTGCTCTCAGAGTTGAACATAATTATATGGTAACGGCAGAATCAAGATGACATGACTACTGTGACCAGCAGGGAAGAAAAATATCTTTGTAGTATATTTATATAAGGTTCTTACTGATAATATACGGAAATTATATTATAAAACGTATATCAATTAAGCATATATAATAGTTCTAATCCGACTTAGAAGCAACAACTATGTGGATTATGGATACCCCGTTAGAAAAACCTTTTGTATGTAATGCAATGTTTGGGAAAAAATCGGTTATAGTCCAGCAAAAAAAAAACATTTTGACCTGGTTCTCTATAACCTTGACTTCTTAATACCGTTCTGTTGTACACCCACCACAATGGTCGCAGTGGAATAAGGATCCGGGGGTTTACTTCAAGTATCACGCACAATGATATATATAAGAACGAACAAAAGTCGTTCTTTTTTAAGTTGATTATTGGATTTAAATAAAAGACTTTATTACAAAAGCTTATAGCTTTACTTGTTCTTTGTTTAATATTACAAAAGATGACATAGATTTCCTAAAACATGATGCACATAAATCTTTAACAGTGCAATCCAAAACATAATCCAATGCATCCTTGGCACCTCGTGCCTATTGACCTCCTGATGAATAAAACATTGCTTTAAAGGTCACAAAATTGTTGTGTGAATTCATAGGTTTAATGACGTGTTTTAAATTTGCAGGACCGCAAGGACTTTCCCTTTTTTCGTGATGTTCACAGATTGCCAATACAATACAAAACCAGATTACTGTTGCACTAAGTCATGACACTGAAGACTCAACTGTATTTTGTTATTTAGCAGTTATTTTGCCCGTACATATGTTGTAACCCCGCAACATCTAAGTTGACTTGATGGTCCAACGTTTCATTCCCGGTGATAGCTAATCATCCCAAACGGGGAGGTTTATCCTAATAATAGTTCTATTTATATCAATGCGCGCTCACATAATCGCAATTACAACTACATCTCATGCAATTGACTAGTTCATAAAATGGGCTCAGGAGGGTTATCGCTACTTAGGCAAACACATAATCAATATACTTTAAACACTTGCGTCCAATTTATAAAACAAAGCATGTTTTCACCCCAAATAATAGTAAATCAGTAAAACTGTAAAAAGTGGGGCTATGAACTCACCTTGAGTACAGATAGTCCAAATAATCACAGATAAAACGTCACGCAAGACGATAGATGCAACCTATTTAAATTAAGGTCGTATAAGTACTGAGTACTTATTAATAACATTGAATATAATCTTATAGTTGTTACATCGTACTATCGTTCGGGCTATCATAATTAAAGAGGTCATGACATGACGTACGAGGAGTTAGGACACTTTAAATCGTAAATCCAACAACTCGTCGATACGCCATCCGAAGAGGCCTCATTATGAAACTCCCTAGTATTATAGCACTTTGATAACCACTCAATATTTTATATAGCATAATCACCGACTAATCGTTTTAGTAAAATAATATTTATAAAGTGAAAACGTTTATAAATATACTTTTCGTAAAAATGACCTAATTTGGTCGTTTTATAAGCCCGTTCGCTCCCGTTTCTTCGTCCACGTCTTTCGTTTAGTAAGACGAGTGATCAAAATATAACATTTTCAAGTTTTTGATATTCTGCGTTTTTATGTTTTTTTGAATAGTGTTTTTATGTTCACAACAGCTATTTTACTCGTTTTTTCAGGTTTTAATTAAGGTTAGTTTTTTTTTAAAAAACCCGTTTTTTGTCGTTATCTTATTCGTTATAGTTACGTTTTTAGCGGATTCTTTCGAGCATCGTTCTGTAATTGAAAGTTTATCATATTATGGATGTTTATAAAGTAATAAGTTTCTGTGGTGAATAGGTAAAATTTCTAAAAATAGTTATATAAAAGTACTAACTATCGTAAACTTGTAAATAGGTATCTCTTCGTTTTTAATCGGGTTTTGTTTTTTTTTTTTTTTTTTTTTTTTTTTTTAGGGTTTTTTTTGAGTTCTTTATGAACCCATCGATCCTTGTGACATGTAAGTTTTTTATTAAATCATAAAATCATATATGTATTTTTTCGAAGTACATACAGCCCCTAAGATACTATTTTCAAAAATGTGTTTAACTTGTTTTATGGTATTATTTAATTTAGTAGTTTAACTTTTTAAAAACCCTAATAACCATTATGTAACATATGTGAGTACTTTATTAATGTCCATTAGTCCATAATTTTTCATTTGTCCCAATGATTACGAGTTTTTTTAACAATTTACTTTCCATTATTTTCATATGTGAAGATTAAGAAACCTTATAAAACCCTAATTTAACCTAAACATGTTTATACTTAAACCATATGTTAACATACTTTTACTTTTACTTTTCCATGATATATATGACCATATGACATAAGAATAAGTGCATAAAATCATAAACATAATTAATAACTCATTTTACATATTAAAAAGTCCTTAGTGGTGATTATAGCCATAATTAACATATAACACATAAAATAATGATAATAAAAAGTATGAAGGAATTAGGAAGACCTTAGTGATAATGTATGAGATGAGAAATAAGTTCTAAACCCGTGTTTAGATTCAAAACCAAAGCTTACAAGCTTATAAACCCTAGATTAGGTTTGAAACCCTAATCTTCCCTTTTCTTCCTTAATACTTGCAAATGATGAACCAATGCTTGAAAACACTTTAGTATGCCTTAGGATTGATGTGTAAAGGGTTGTATGGATTGTATAAAAATTTTGTATGGTTTGATTATGTTTGTTATTTGAGCCGTGGCTTTTAGAGCTTAGAAGAGAGAAAGAAAATAAATTTTGTAAGTAAAAGTGTAAGTAAACTTCACTTATGTATGCATGCTATATATAGGAAGGAAAAAATATCTTACTAACCTAACCATAGTTACTTTCTAACCCTTGCACAAGGTTAGATTGCCAAGTGGTTCATGGTGTAAGAGTTTGTTTCCTAGATATTTCTTAAATATCTAGATATTATGGACAAGTGATAATTCTTGGTCCTATCCTCAAAATTTCGGCATATATACTTATATGTGATGTTATTTTGATTATTTTGGGTATTGGGTATAATCGTGGGTATTCGTTTAGGCGTAGTTAGGTTTTGGAACTTCCCAGTGGAATGCTAAACGCATTTTGTATCGTGATGAAACCGTAGCATGTAGTAATAACCAATAAAAATATGTTGAACAAAGTTAATAATTATCTCTAAATAATCATATAACACTTGTTATGAATATCAACTTTAATTGTTTAATACCCGTTTATATTGTATGATTATTTTTAGGTTACGCGATTTTAGTTAACGATTATTGATTTAAAAGACAAACGCGTAAAACCCTAAAATATAATTATGGATAAATAATAGGTCATACAATGACTAAAACCGAGTTGTTATAGGTGGGGCATTGATTTTATTCGGGGCCGTTCCCGTCTTCAGATGGGAACAAATATATACTGTGGCCGTTGATGTATTTATCAAATTGGGTTGAAGTCAAATGATAGCGCTCCCCCACAACGACGCCAGAGTTGTTTGCAAATTTCTTAAATCTCTTTTCGCACAAATTCGGTGGCCCCTCTGTACCAATCTAGGTGTTCGCGGAAACCCATTTTTGCTTTGCAATGACCAATTTTCAAAAGTCATGCTTAAATACGGAGTCACTCATCGTCTCTCCACCGCGTATCATCCACAAACAAGTGGACAAGTTGAAGGTTTCAATCGTGGTTTGATTGAAACTTAGGAATTCTTGAAAGGTATCGTCGGGCGAAAATCGTGCCTTTGGTCGGAAAATTTTTTTTAGATTGGGACGCACTTTGGGCTTTCCGCACAGCTTACAAAACACCCATCGGGTGTACTCCATACAAGTTAGTGTACGGGAAGGCATGTCATCTTTTGTCAGTTTGAATGGTTCTCTCGCTTTGCCCGTCAGTTTGAATGGTTCTCTCCCTTTGCCCGTCAGCTTACTAGGCCCTTAAGCATACAAACTTTGATATCAAAACCGCGGGTGATCACAGAAAAGTTCAACTCAACGAACTTAATGAACTTCGTGATCATGCCTATGAAAACTCTTTGATCTATAAAGAGAAAACAAAGAGAATCCATGACTCCAAGATCAAAAACCGCGTTTTCAACGTCGGTGATCGAGTCCTCCTCTTTAACTCTAGATTGAAGATTTTCTCGGGCAAGCTTAAGACCCGCTGGAGTGGACCAAATTCACTGTAACCAAGTTTTTCCTTGGACTGTCGTGTTTTTATCCCAAAACTCTGGGCCAAATTTCAAAGTGAATGGTCATCGTTTAAAGCACTACTTTGGAGGGGACGTACCACAATTGGTTGTCCCAGATCTCCACACATTCCCCATGAACCAATAAATTCAGGTGACGGGTCAGCAATAGCGTCTTAAACAAGCGCTTCGGTGGGAGGACCCCATGCTATGTTGTATTGTGTAGTAATAAATAAGTGTTTTCTTGTTGTGTGGAGGCTCGCCTCTTCCATTACCCGTGTTTTGTGTTTGTGTTGTTAATTGTCTAGGATTGCCCGAATTGTGAAGACTCTCGTGCTCTCAGTTTTGTCTTTATCAACAGAGTTTTTCACATCCTCACTTCATTTTGGAATCCGTATCCAAATCAATCGATTACATTTTTTTTTTGGCACACTTAATAAAGGCCTTAGTTAGATTTACGTAGGTTGCCGCTTCAAAAACATCGACGGGACGTTGTTTATTCTAGTATGGGGGGAATCTTCGATTTGATTTTGCTTGCAGCCGTTGTTATCACGTAATCCCGTTTTTACCACCAAATTTTTGCAAAAATACCAAAAAAAAAAAATTCAAAAATAAAATAAGTGTTTTGTCACAGTTTTGACTTTCCTAATGGGTAGAATGAGAATAATTTTTGACTCGATCGGGCGTGTTGAGCCCTAGCTAGTTCCTCAATTGTAGGCTAAGCTTTCACGAATTCTATTGCTTCGAATTTTAATAAGGTGAAGAACAAGAAGTGATTACGGAGATTAATTAATAGAGTTAAATATAAGTTTATGTGTGGCAAGATTCTAACTAAAGCTTATATTTATGTGAAACTTGTGGCTTTTTCTCCATTAGCTTTTAATCCACCTATCATACGTGCTCATTTCAATTCAACTAAGAAATCGATGTTTTTTAGAAAAAGCTTAATTTTTTTTTTTGTAACTTGATTCTTGAAAGCGAGGGTTTTCTGTTCTTTAGTAATTTGAAAGTTTAAAATGCCAAAGAAGCTATGTAATGAAATCTGAATGCAAATAAAATGCATGATATTAATATTACGCCAATTGAAGCAATTGCATTTGAATATATGGAGCAAGGTTAATAGATGTGTCGTGATATTCCCACTCCGCTAACCAGAGGTGGGGGTTCAAACTAAGACATCTTTACTTCTAGGGGATTTGGTTGTGTTGTGAAATTCTCACCAGGAAGAGAGGTCTAGGTGAGGGTTTTCAAACTAAGACACCTTCCTTAGCCATATATAGGAAGAAGTGTTGCATGTGCTTTCCCTCTACGCTACAACGGGGTGGGTTTTCAAAAATAAGAACAAGGTCGTTTTGGTTTAGTGATAACCTACTAGGGACTAGCGAGGCCTAGGTAGGTGTTAAAACTCTAAGCAACGCATTCTAAGCTTTAAGAAATAAAACCTTATGATTATGATGATAAATTATGTTGCAAAAAGTTCTACAGTTTAAATTTTGTTCTTTAAAATCAAGTTACAAGGTCCTATAAGTTGTTTGCTTTGAGTGTGATTCATCTTGAATTACGTCTATGGAAATAAGTTGATTCTATGGTTGAGTTGTAATTGTACACACATTTAAATCATATTTCGATGTTGGAGGTTAAAAAGTTTTTCACAAGTTCAAAGTATGAGTGCTTAAACATTTAGACTTATATTGATACAAATGATCTTGTTTAAATTGTTGGTTTGGAACTAGTGAATAATCGTGGGGACGAGAAATATATCCGTCAGGACATCCGTGATTTATTCTCATGCGACGCTTCTCATTCTATGATCCCAGTGTTTATAAAACGCTTCTCATTCTATGATCCCAGTGTAGATATAATAAAGGAAGTCAAACAGGTAGTTAAAAAAATTAGGGATAGTTAGTGTACATATAAAAAAATGGTGAAAACGGGACTTGTCGAAGCTATTGATTCTTTAGTTCCCCTTGACAAACGCTTAGCTACTTTTCGAGGTTATTAGTCGAGGGGGATTAAGATTCTTGGTTTCTTGAGTGTTTACTTCATAACATTGCGTGAGGACACGACAATATCTTAGTATGGGGGATTTTGGTATGTGCTTAATCACACATACCATTTTCTATCAAAAACGGACTTAAATGACTAAAAACGTACCAAAAATACATTGTATTTGTATGTTTTGCATTTGTATTGTGCAGGAAACGGATATTCAAGAAAAGGACAAAAAGAAAGCCAAAAACAAACAAAACCGAGCACGGAATGGAAAAGACAAAGTCAAATCAAAGTCAAAAGTCAACCAAGTGAAGAAAATACAACTTAAGGGACTAAAACTGCCAAACCTCAAGTTGTATTACAAGAGTTAAAAGACAAGGGTCGAATTTGCAAACCGGGCGAAGTTTTGCAAAGAAGTTATAAGAGTTGAGGGGCCAAAACTGCCAACCTTCCCAATCTCCACTTTCCCGCCCAATAAAAACCCAGGTACAACTAGGCAACATGTCGTCCCATACCTTCTCCCTGCAAAACACTCAACACTCTAGATAAATCATTCCAACAACCACACTTTGTTCCTGCTCTCCAAAAGAAGCACAAGCTGCAAGTCCAAGAGAAGAAGACTTCGGCTATAAATAGAGCCTTTTGTAGGCCTTTGAGGAACTACAGATAGATATCCTTTGAGGCATGTATGTTTTTATGTTTTAATCTTAAAATAATTTAGCTTATCTTTCAGTTTGTTTTAAGTCATTTACAGCTTTTACTTTCAGCTTTGTAACACTTTCAAGTTTTAATACAAGTTTGAAGTTTTAAGTCAATTTACAATTCCAAGTGCTAAGTTT
>BQNB010095252.1:1775-18872 GCA_026074375.1 Tanacetum coccineum
ACCATTATAACTACGTTTTCTTGTACAATGTTAGACCATGGTTTCATTGGTGGTTTCTAAAGTCGACAGACCTGAATAGATATATTTAGTATGTCCTATAATTCCTACGATCCCGAATCCCCCAAAAGTCACAAAGGTTGGTGTGGAAAACTAGAAGGGGGTTGAATAATTTACCGCTTTTTAAATTAATGTATTGTTTGTTTATAAAATTTAGATTCGACTTTATGTGATCTCAATATGTGCACAATATGAACAATACAAATAAGTAAATAAGTAATGTGAAATACAAGAGATAAGAGTTAGAAAGATCAAACCACAACACAAGGATTTATAGTGGTTTGGTAACGAAGCACCTCTTCGCCCTACTCCACTCCCCGAACACCAAACTCTAGAGTTCTCTTCACTATGTCAACAAACTCCCTTTAGGCGGAGAAAACCGTACACGACTAAGCTTATACCGATGTCCGACACTAAGCCAAATGTCGAGTTCTAATCCTAGCTAGAACCAATCTATCACAACTAACCACACTACTTCACAACAATTCACTACTTCTCTTCACTACACACTTTCTCTTCACTTCGCTTCACAACTTCACTACACTTCACAACTTCACTACACCTAGACACTACTACGATCACACCAATCTAACACCACTTACAAAGATCACCCCGATCTAACTATACTTACAATGATCACCACAATCTAACTATTATGCACAACTACAATACACACCTTCACAATAAACACAAATAATTTACAAGATCTAACATAGCTTCATAACAACATTAATTAAACTATAACACTTCTTGACTTGATGGTAAGAAGTATTCTTCTCTTACACTTGAGGAATTAAGCTTGGATCACTTGGAAATAAATGCTTAAGATTAAATGATCAAAGGATTGTATGAGATGTGTGGACTGATTTTAGACAGAAAACAATGAGTGCAAAAGGTGAGAAAATCAGCGGGGAATAGTCCAGTACTTATAGGCAAACTGAGTTGACTTTTTGTCTGTTCGGTCCCCTTAATTATGGTGCCGGTCCCTTAAAATTAAGGGGAACTCCCGTGTATTTAAGGGGGCCGGCCAAGCCAAGACGCTCCTTTTTTTGTCTTTTTCAGGGGAGGTGTTTTTTGAAACATTTTTAAACGTTTTTAGGTAGAAATTTTGAATACAAAATATTCATTTTGAATAAAACATTACTTTTAAATCTATTTTTTTTGTAAAAGTTAATGTTTGTGACATTTTTATAAACAATGTGAGGATGAATAAAAATTCTTTTGATCACAAAATGCATTTAGCCTTTATTTATTCATACATTTAAGTGATTAAATTTTCGAAATGAAAATTTACTACTAATTACTTGTTTATGAATAATTTTTCATTAATCGTTTTTAATTTTTGTGATTATCAAAACGTAGAGAGGTCGAAAAATATTAATAACATTTTTAGGCATTATTTCTATCAATAATCTTCCCCTTTTTGATGATTACAAAATCTAAACTCATTAAATCTAAAACGATTTATAAACAAGTATTTTGTGAGTTTTATTTCCATTTCTCCCCTTTTTTGTTGAATCAAAAAGGCTTCGTCGAAGATTACATGTTAAATCGACGGAGTAAGTACTCCTCCTTGATGTGTGCTCCCCCTCGTTCGAGGGCACCAAGGAATCGAACCATGGTAACTTTGCTACAAAAACTACTTAGAAGAACAACACCAATGTTTCTAACATACAGCAAGTAAAAGGAAAAATATTAAAGCATGTTAATAATGTTTGACAATTGTCAAGAAATTTGTGTAAATCAATAACCATAAACATATATATCAACTAAAAGTTTAAAGACATGTAAGTGCATAATTAAAGCATAAAACTAAAGACCATTCATTAAACATAGTAATTGTAAATAAAACACAATCATGCATACATCAATTGGAAATAATATGCTGGAAGCATATTAATACAATATACATAAAATTAAACTACAAAGATCATAATATTCCTAGAATTCCATAGGACTTGCTTGCAAAAGGTTTGGTTGATGATTATTTAAAAGTGGCTAAACATGGTGTATGTTTAGTTTGGTGAAAGTGATGGTGGTGGCGGTGAATTGGGTGGTAGAAGTTGTGAGAGCATGTGTTCTATGTAAGAAAACATGTATTGGAGTTCATATCTCAATCCAAAGATAAGAGTACGGTTGTGAATGCAACACAAACATGAGTCTCCATGTGCCTCAAGAAGGTTCCAGGAAATGGGATGACCAAAGATAGGTGGAGAAGGTGATTGAGTATTAAATTAGACATCAAGTGGGGTAATTGGTGAAAGGGTGAGAGTGATGTCCATTGATGCATTTTCTTGAGTTAGAGGTGGTAGAGGAACTCTTGAAGGAGGAGATGTTGGTGAGTTCAAGTTACCATTGGTTGATGGTGATGTGGATGAGGTTGGTGATTTAGGTGTGTAGTCAATGGAGGATGAGGAAGTGCCTTTGGTTGATGATGTTTTATTTGGAACACTAGGGGATGAGAGTTGATGTTTAGGTGATGGGGTTTTAGTGTCATCATGAGTTAAATCCACAAATAATTGTTTTAGTAGAATGGTGTTGATATTTGGTCTTTTGGAAGCTTTGGAAATGGAATCTCTAGTGGATGCCATGGAGGTTTATGGTGGTTGAAAAAGAATGAAGAAGATGATGAAATAGTGGTGAACATTTGGAGGGAATTTATTGGAAGAGAAAGGTTTAAAAATGGAATGGTTTTGAATTAGTTTAAGAATTTTCAAAATATGTTTGAGTTTTCTGGGTAAGGATAGCTGAGGCAAGGTAAAAGAGTGTCAAAAAATAAAAAAAATTGTAAAATCCAAGAATTAGGTGGCCGGTCCCCTTAATTATGGTGTCGGCCCCCTTATATTTAAGGGGACCGCCCATATGAATTAAGGGGGCCGCCCATCTAATGTTTTTTAGATGACCAAAATTTTGATTTTTGTAAAAATGATGTGGGAAAGGTTGTGTTTTGGTGATGAATTTGCAGCAAGTCTCATATATATGCCTGAAACCAAGTATATCATGTATGCATGCAATTTACAAAAAAAAATTATAAGAGATAAAGATAAACAATAAGAACATACTAATAGCACATATTAATTGGAGGTTCTAAGTAAGCCCAATAAGTTCACATACTTCCGACCAAGTCGGGTTGTCATCTCATAAGTAATTAAACATAAACATAAGTTCACATAAAGTCCTAAACAAATTATTCTACCCAGCTAATCATCATTCAACGTCTTCATTTCTTTTTCTTCCCGAAGACTCCTCGTAATGCCTTGCTAAATGATTTGAATCCACCTCTAAGTTCTTTATGCATTTGTTGTGTTTGATTGAGCAAGTCGGTTTGACCTCCTTTTTCTGTAGTCTTTTTGTTTCAATCAGATGTCAAATCATCATAACATGGAGGAATTTGAATCGGTTTTACGTGTCCTTGGTCGGTAATGGTAGCACTAAGGGGATTCTGGAAATGAAAGATTGAATTAGAATTCTTCAGTTCTACAATCTTTTGATTTCATTCTTCACGCCTTTATCCTTTCAATCTTTTGATTTCATTCTTTCAGCCTTTATCTTCTTCAAATTGTAGATTCTAATCTTCATGACTTCTAATCATCATTTGTTTAGCTCTAATACCCATTTGTTCCCGTTCCTCAGCAAGTGTTTCTTTGATCTCCTACATGTCCATCTCCATACTTTACTGCACCATTGCCATCCTTAGTTTAGATCTCACCATCTTCTTATGGACCTTTTTGTAAGCCTCTATACTTGTTCAATGCTCTTCCATTATAGCCCACCATATGTAAGACATTGATACCCGAGATTAAAAGAAGATTCAACTTTTTTTATAAAAAAATGATTTTTGGGTGGTGAAAAGTGATTCGGATGAACATGAATTTCTAGATGTGAATATTGTTCTGATGAACAACATTTTTTTAAACCTAGGAATCAAAACAGTCAGATTCCAATTGATACCATACCATCATAATGGTTTGATAGAAGAAAATAAACAAGTTAGGTGGTTTATGTTAATGGAATAAACCGACCCCCCGATGGTTTATATTAATGAGATAAACCGACCCCAATTGATTAGCAAATCAATATTCATTATCATTCAACATAATCAGTGTAACAATTCACATTTTCACTTCTGGTTAGTCCAATAAACTATTCAATATTTATTTTTAAACTTTTACGCTGTTCCACTATTAAATTTCAAGTTTAGCTAAATGCGTAACTAAAAATGACATTCAACATAAAACAGGCACAAAACTAATAAAAATTTACATCAAGCAAGCATTATATTATTTTTAAGAAAATAATAATCAACTTTTTATATTTTATTTTGTTGGTTACGTAAACATTTACGTTCGCTAGTAAATGATTTAGGCCATACCCAAACACCCACGGTAAGCACAAATACTATCTATACTCAACCAAATACCCACAACTATACCCAATACTCAAAAATTTCATAAATATCTTATCTGTGCATGTGTTGGCCGGATATGTATGAAAAAAAACAAGTGAATATATCCAAATTCTTTCTAAATTCTTATAAAATATGATTTATTATGTCTTACTAACATAATAATCAAAGGACCAACTCTCGCGTAGAAATTCTTGTTATAAACCCCCAACAACTTGGATACGCAAAAGAAAATATAACCATTTCGGGGTGCTTACTCATAATACCATGTACCACGTGTCCTAGTAAATGCCAAAAATACGCTTTATTAACAAATTTCATCTCATTAGTTTAAAAGGAGTAATCAGAGTCACAAGTAGATCCCAAACTATACAAGTTCATATCACGACTTATTTTCAAAAATGTTTTTATTAATTTATAATCATATGTTCACCGAGCATTCATCTTGATATCGCGTTCCGTCACATCCAAAACTATCTTGATACCAAACTCTGAGAAAAATGTTAAAGATGTCAAATAAAGTTGGTGAATTCATGGTTTATATAAATGTTATAATCAAATGACCGCAAGACTTTCCCCGTGATAATGAACAGCTGCAGACATCACAAATGGTAATTACGTTTTACTAAGCTCATGGACACGAGCTCGACAAATGAATTTCAATCTATAAATATTGCCTACATTGCCCGTGATGATGTTCAACGTACATCCAAAATCCGACATGATATACGTTCGTTTCCAGTGATAGCTAGTCTCCCGAACGGGGAGGTCTATCCCAAATAGATCTATCTATAATCACTCGCGCTTCCAAGACCAGGAATATTAACAGTTCTGAATTTAATGGGCATAGTGGGTGTATCGCTACTTAGGCTAACACGTAATCATGATAATTAAAATGTACACTGGGTCTAATTTTGTAAAACAAGCAAGTTTTCACCTCAAAACTTGTTAAATCAATAATTGTAAAACATGGGGCTATGAACTCACCTTGATCAACGATCAAGATCAAATAAACCGAATAAATCACAACGAAGCAGCAACGATCTCGACCACGACCTATAATTATGTCGCTCGATTACAATATGTATAAAGTACTATCAATGATGTACATCGTTACAACGAAAACATATATATATTTATATATATGTTTACATACATATATGTGATGAGAAAAATTCACTGCGGTCAACCTTAACACTGAGTATATTTTATATATTACTATTTTCCACATTTGTACTACCGGATATACTATAAACACCTTACAGGAGTAAACGTATAAACTACTAGTTCGTACTATAACACTATCAGTAGTAACCATTATTATACTACCAGGAGTAACTATAACACTACCAGGAGTAACTATAACACTACCGGTAGTTAACCTATTATTTACTTACCAGTCAGTAATGACTATACTCTACGGAGTAATGATATATAACAGGAGTAACTATAACACTACCAGTAGTAACCATTATTATACTACCAGTAGCAATGACTATAACTACCCACTAAATCACATTTTCATGACTTGGTTCCTAAAGAGAATTCATGCGAAACGATATTCCGAACAACTTCTTAGTTTTAGCCGAGAGCCGAAACCCAACAGAAAATGACCAAAATGCCCCTACCAGTTTCTTCCGAAAAGTATTACCAAAACGCATACCTGCGTTTGCGTTTTTGACCCGTTATAAGGCGTTTCTAATTCTAGAAAACCTCGCGAAAAGGTAAAACGTTATTTTGAACAACTTTCCAGTTTTATCCGAGACCCGAAACTCGACTGAAATGGGTGAAAACGCACTCGCATCAAGTCTGATGCAGTTTGTTAATTACCAATAAGCCAGATTTTGCCCCCGCCTTAAGACCCGTTATCACTCGCTTTTAGACTTAAAGAACTTGGCATAAAAGTAAAATGACATTCCGAACGACTTTCATGTTTCGGCCGAAGGCCGAAACGGACTCGAAAGTGCCCGAATCGAGCTTTTAAAATACAGTTAGCATGCGCCCTTTTATACTAGTGCAGAAATTTAGTGTTTCGAATATATCTCGTTTTCGCCATAACTTTTTCGTTATTAGGAGATACGAGACGATCCTTATATGGAAACGATCGTCTAAGCAAGCTCTACGATATTTCCAAGCCTAAAATCAGATTTTACAAAATCCCGATCCTCGGTTGGCGTGCCAAATTTTCTGCTCACAATGAACTTATTACAAACCACGCCAAAATCCGTTTTCGACCAACTAGCTCATCAAAATAACATCTAACATGATATACAATTTATACTTAGCCCACTAAATCATTTTATATCACCATGCACTAGACGCCGCAAGTTTCAACTCGATTTCATCACATATATACATATTTACTTAAATCAAATCAAATGAATGAAATAATTGAAATAGACATAAAAATGAGCTCACTATGCTATACGGAAGCAAAGTCTGGAAAAGGAAATGTCGGGTTGTCCTTCTTGAGTCTTAGCCGGGCTCCCTAACCAAACCCAAACCAAAACACATCTTTATCAACCCGATATAATAACATATCAACAAAACCATTCCTTGTGGGCCTTTTGCTTGATTTTCGAACCAAGAAGGAAAAGAGAAACCAATCTACAACTTGGTTTCTATTGATTACATCATCATCTAATTGATAAATTGAATTGTGTTAAATGAGATCAAAATAGAAAATGAATGGGTTTGTGTGGGTTTATAAATATGCGGCCTTACCCTAAAGACAAAGAGAGAAAGAAAATGTTTTTGATATCATATTGTGTGTGTGTGGTGATGTTCGGCTGAAACCACAAGACAAATAGGAAGAGAAAATGAGTTTTGCTACTAGCTACTTGTATATATATCTTGTATAAATATCTCATAATATCTTGTGTAAATATCTCATAATATCTTGTGTTTAAAAAATCTATTTTTCTTGTACCACTTTTTAATTAAAAGCGAAGCTTAAACGCGAGTTATAACAAGGTAGGAAACAAAGATGAATGGTTAATATAATATTTATGATATAATAATAATAACCCAGACACGTCGTAAATTTTACGAAGCTCGAAAGAATTAACGAAGCGCGGTCAAATGACTGATCGTTATACGTCAAAAATAAAAGTAATCAAATCTTCTCCAAATTTTTTCATAATAAAATACAAAATATTTATTAGCGACAAATAAAATTTTAAATGTCGACGCTCGTTCACGGAAACTCGTAAAAACAAATTTTACGCACATCGGGACGCAAATCGTCCGATTATATGACCTTAAAACACGGGGTTTATAGTCTTCCATTAAATGAGCCCTTGTCCTCAAGGCTTAAAGATGCGGGCAGGCACTTGACACCGGTGCGGTCTTTGTGAAGAGATGTGGATATTTCTTTGGAAATTGATCCTTGCGTTCTCATGTAAACTCAGGGCCTCGCCTAGAGTTCCATCGAACCTTAACAATTGGGATACGACTTTGATTTCAATCGTTTAATGTCACGATCCATGATTACTACTGGTTCCTCGACAGTGGAAAATTGTATCAACTATGGAGTCTTCTAACGGAATGGCTAATGGACGTCGAAACAAAACTCTTCAAGTTGGATATATGGAAACGTTATTGTGAACCATGCTCAGCTCTTGCGATGCTTAGCTTGTAAGCAATGGATTCAAATGTTTAACCCTAGAAGGAGTCCAACTATTAGAGTTTAAACTTCCCTCGTTTGCCAAAGAGTACTTCCCCTTTTAGGCGATACCTTACGCAATAATAGGTTGTCAACTTGAAATTTTTATTGGCTACGCCTCACAGCGGGTAATCTTTTGGCGAGAGCAATTTGATAGCGGATTTTCCTAGGGCGGATTAGGAGATGTGCCCGGCTTCTTGGCTTAGGATTTGGTATCAGATGACGTCGACCTTATAGTAAGATGGTGTACAATTGCTTACTTTATGATTGTTAGATTGGTTCTCGAGATACATTACTTTTTCTGAAAACGCCCACAAAAAACTAAATATGAAAAATTGTTTCTTGACAAGACGTGTAAGGGGATACTCCCAGATAGCATGGTCTCTTCTGAAGGCATAGTGATCAGTTATACCCAAAATATACATAGGGGTGATCAGACATATGTATATATTGAGGGCAACGATGCAATCGCTCATTTTGTCAAAAGAATGTTATTAATTTAACTTCAAATTAGAAGGTTAAAGTAAGTTGACAAAATTTTCAACAACGTTGTTGCTTTGATAGATAACATGAAAGTCGTTTGTAAAAATCAAGCGGATTTAAAAAAATACAACGAGAATTCTTAAAGGAATAGAGTCTAGGCATTGATATCTTCCTCCATGTCGTTATGGTCTTGATTGGTTTCTCCTCCTCCTAAAGCATGCACCACTCCACGTGCTCCAGTACCTCCATTCTCATGGTTTTGGTTCTTTAGCTCCGGGCAATCACTCCTGTAGTGCCCTTGATTCTTACATTTATAGAAAGTTGATCATAACCAACATCGTAGGTTAATACTTAATGCATCGTTTTACCTGAGTAAAAGAGTACAAGCTTTTCATTAACGCTACCAACCGAGTATTACCTGACAAATCTATTCATCTATAGGCCAGGGTGCCTCTCAAGAATCTAGATGCTAGACTCTTATGTTATCTTTAAGTGACTTAATATTCTCTGGCGGTGGTGGTAATGATAAAGGTAGTGCAGCAGCAAACTCGGTAATGCATGCCTTAGCAGATGGTGATCGTGGAGTATGGTGTTAAATAGACATCCGTACTATACGAGATTTGGTCTTCGAAAACAAGATGATATGGTATGGAGAGGTGGGTGGTGTAGAAGCAGACTCATCAGTCTTAAATGCCTTTGTATCCTTCACAACATCATCATCATCTTCGTCATCATCAGATGACTCATTATCATCATTGTCTTCTCCGTCGACAGGATGGTCAGTAGGATCCTCCTTAGGGTCCTCCTCATCCTCCTTCGGATCAAAGTTAGCATTGTAGCCCGGTGATAGGGTTGTAGGTGAGGCATCCGCAGGTAGAGGCTGATCCTCTATTGGTACCTCTAGCTCCTTATCAGAAGCTCACTAGAATCTCCATGGCTCGGAATTAATATAGACAGACATGTAGGTAACCGTCGATGGTGAAAACATGACTGCTTGCAACGAGCAAAACTTAACTTATATAAGTATATTATATAAGACCGGTATGGTAAATATGAATATGCACTCATGGTATAAATGAATGATGGTAAGATATCATATTAGATAGCTTAATGTTTAGGTAGTGTTTAGGACCTGCGAGCTTATAGTGCTACCTTGCCTAAAGAAATGTTCCCCTATTTATATAAATAACCCTTATATAAATAATTGTAGAGTATGTGCGAAAGAATGCAAACTCATCTTTGTATATATACATAAGACCCTCATAGTAACGTACGTACTATAATATGAACACATATATGGTATCAATTATGAATTGCATCTTGTCCCACTAATGCAATCAACTTGTGTGTCCATGTAAGATCTAGTAAAACTAACTAATGAAACACTTAGTGTGTGGCACATAAATAACACTTTTTATGTATGCCAATGTTTGAAAAACGGTTATGTCACAGAAAAAAATACATTTGACCTGGTTCTCTAAACCTTGGGCACTGATACCAATCTGTAACACTACAAATAGGTCGCAGCGGGAATAAGGGTTCCGGGGATGTTTCTCTCAGATCAATTGCACAAGCTATATAAGTAACGACACAAAAAAGTTGTTTAATAATGATACATTGGATTTAAATTGAAAGACTTAATACAAAAGGCATTATAGCTTTACTTGTTCATTGTTGAATATTACTAAAGTTGACAATACATTTCCCAAAATATGATGCACCTAAATCTTTAAGCGATGCAATCCATAATGTTAACCCAATGCTTCCCTGGGCATTCCCATGCCTTTTGATCTCCTGAACACCATTGCTTAAAAATGTCAATGTTTTCTCTCTTGTTGGTGAATTCATAGGTTTGATAATATCATAATATCGCAGGGACCGCATTACTTTTAGTGATAATGCATACACATGAGATCTCACAAAAATTGATTACATTTACACTAAAGCTCATGACACTGAAGCTTTCGACGATCTTTCTTGCAATTAAAAACTATATATTGCAATTTCTGCTCCGATTAGTTGTTAACCCGGAAAAACATCCCAAAATTCGACTGCTATAAGTTCGTTCTCATGGGGTGTGATAGCTTAGTCACCCGAACGGGGAGGTCGTTTCCCGAATTAGATTATTAAATAACATTCTGCGCTCATATAAATGTAATTCTACCCAACTACATATATGCAATTGACAGTTCATGATAATGGGCTTAATTGGGTTATCGCTACTTAGGCAACCATGTAATCAATACTTGCGTCCAATTTGTAAAACAAAGCATGTTTCCACCCCATAATTATAAATCATTGAAATCGTAAAAATGTGGGGCTATGAACTCACCTGAGTTTTTATCAAACTATCGCAAGATAAAGGGTCACGTAAAAGATCGAAATTGCAACCCTAATTTATCATTTGGTCGTATAAGTACCGAGTACTTTGAATATAATCTTTTGTGTTACATCATACTATCGTCTCAGGCTATCATAATTTAGAGGTCGTGACATGACGTTCGAGGGAGTTTAGGTCCACTTTAAATCGTAAATCCAACAACTCGTCGATTTACGCCATCGAAGAAACGGCCTCATTATGAAACTCCTAGTTAATATAGTACACATTGGATAACCATATATAATTCTATAGAGTTCAATCACCATACTAGGTTTTGTTGTGGTTCAAATTACGTGTAATAAGTAAAAACGTTTATATTACGTTTTAGTAAATACTTAGCTACCAAACTTTTGCGTTTTTTAGCCCGATTTTGGACGTTTCTTATGCCCATCTTTTCGTAATAGGATCGAGTTATCATAATTTGTCATTTTCGATCTATTTTGACCCTTTTTTGGTGAACAGTAACTTTTATGTTCAATCAGACGTGACTTTATTTAAATTGTTTCGTTGTCGTAAAACCGTAAATGTCGATTTTTTATTCGTTTATAGCTCCGTTTTTACCGATTCTTTAGAGGACGTTCTCATTTTTGAAAGTTATATAATTTTATGGAGGTTTACAAAAATAAAACTTTCTGTCATGAAATAGTAACTTTTATAAAAATAGTTTTATAAATGTATTATTGTCGTAAACTCGCGAAATTCATAACTTGTTCGTTATTAATTGATAAAATTACGATTCTTATCATTTTGGAATCATAAAAATATGTATTATTTGTTAAATAAATATCAAACTTTATGTATTGAATTATTTTTATATCTCCGTTTAATTAGGTATGAACTCGTTTGTAACGTAACTTTTTCGTTATTAATCTCGTTTAACAGTATCTTACTTTTTTGGGACTCGTCATGAAATGTATTATCTTATAAAAACATAAAATAAGTATATTTTTATAACGCTTTGGGGACAGAATGTTTAAAACTAATATTCATCAGTCATTTTTGGACCCCCTAGGGTTTTTTATTTTTGTTTTTTTTATGTTTTACCACTTTAGACTTTTTAAGCTTAATTAAGATTGTAAAATACTTAGGTATCCATTTATAACTTCATATTACTAACCATAAAACATGTGTATAAGTTCATAAAACTATATTTACAAGAAAATTCCAAGTTTACAAGTTTATTAAACCATGTCTAATGGTGGATTTCCTTTAATAAATATCACATATGCAATATATCATATAAATGAAAGTTTAAGGGCTTAAGATACCTTAATGAGTGATGTATGGATGATGAAAATAAGATGCTAATACTTGTTTAGACTTTAAACCCAAGATTATACTCAGGGAAAACCTAGTTTCCAAATGAAAAACCCAATTCTTGAGTTTCTTGCTTCAATAGACTATGCAATATATTAATCAAGGCTTCAAAATACTTTGAGGTATCTTAGATATGATATGAGAGTGTATGAAAATAGGTTATATAAATTTTGTATGGATTGTTTAGAATGGCTTATTGAGCTGTGGGCTTGTAAGGAGGACAAGAGAGTGTTTGTAGCTTTATCACCAAGTGTTTTATGTTATCTATGTGTTATCTCTTGATATGCATGTATATATATGATCATAGATAGTCAAAGAGACATAAAGAGGGTTTTAGGGAAGTCATGGTCATAGTCTTGGTCAAATAGACAAGGCATGGGTAGGCTTTAATGAGGTATGTTGCCAAATTCTGACCAAGTGTGAATTTTTCTACATCTTTGAATCAATGGCATTTAATTTCAGCAATAAGATGATATATGTGTTGTTGTTTAGTAATTTTTGGTATTTGGGTATATAATTGTGGGTATTTGTTGAAGCGTAGAAAAGTTTTGGTGGTTCCGGGAGTGCCTAAACGCAATTTATCGCGAAACGTATACACTTTACGTATCCGATAAAAATAAATGAACACACACAAGAACATATCCTGTACCATCTCTTAGCACCAAAGTTTTTAACAACATGAAAAGGCCTACAAAGGGATATTTAGGCCAGGAAGTTGCTCTTTTCCCTACTATGCTAGATGTTACTGAACCTTCTACTTCACCTTCCAGAATCACATCCTCACCTTCCCACTTACCTGCACATTTACCTTCCCCTACACCTTCACCTTCACCTGAACCTACACTTGATCATACCACTGCTGCTGCAACACATCCATCACCAACACAACCATCACCAACACAACCATCACCAACACAACCATCACCTAGAATAGCACACCATCTTCCTACACCCCATGACTCACCTCTCTATGTTGTTCATTCATATGGAAGTAATGAGGGTAGCTTGAAACTGTAGGTCTCAGCCCTAGATAGATCTTTTAAGCCTGTGAAGGATATAGAGCACTAATGTAATCAAAAGTAACTCTGTGAGAGACTCTAACAAAACAATCTATTGTTCATGCGGAAAATAAACAATAGTGCTAAAGAAGAATTACTAAATACAATACTTTGATCCTCTATGGATCTTTTCTATTAATCGTAAAACTGTTTCTTGATCGTTCAATGCCTTATCAAACCTAAACCGTGTGGTTTCATTTATAGATATGAAACCCTAAACTAATTCTCCTAGAATTACATTTGCATGAGTCTATCTATTACTTCTCATGTCTATCCATACTAGAACTTATCCCAGAGTCACTACGTTACTCTACCAGGACTAATAATATAACCAGCAGGAACTATATACCTGCCAGTAGGAACTTTAATACTAACAGTAGCAATTACTCTACCAGTAGGAACTACATACCTACCAGTAGGAACTAATAAATACAAATATACCTAACAATCCTCCCCTAAACTGGAATTTGACATAGTTAACTTCTAGTTTCCTAGATAGATCTTCAGTCTTTAAAGCTTTGATGATTGAAACATCAACAAAAACAGCAACAGCCAAAATGATTGACCTTTAAACATCGTTAACTCTTCAATCTTTAAGCAGCAACCAACTTTGGACGACCGCAGCAACATCCATCAATTCAGGGTTACATACAATTCTCATCACATCCCATGGTGTGTTAACTCCGGGGAGAGGTGAATCATAGAAAGTAAATGGATTTGATGAAGCCTTTACCAAGTAGCCATTAACTCTTGGGCTAGCCAATCTATTGGGTCCTAGAAAAAGGAATGCCATTGAAAATTGGAACCATTTTCAACCACTCCAAACTTGAATCATAGTGGGTTGAATACTATATGACTTTGGGCAAGTCATCACAGCCATAAACGGATTTGGATAGCCTTTACCACATAGCCGTTTGCTTGTGGGCTAGACAATCCTTGGGACCCAGAAAGGGTTACTCCCATGGTGGATTGCAAACCATCTCAACTTATTGGTACATGAAACATTGGTCAGTTGAGAGACCCTATGGTTTTAAGCAAACCATTACAGCTATATCAATTCATTCTGGTACAAGACCTGGGAATTGAAACCAAAACTCAATTAATTCTAGCCCTAAGGCCTGGCAATTGAGAGCCATGGTTCAATTATTTCTAGCCATAAGGCCTGGGAATTGATACCCATAATGATGTTGCACCTCAAAAGAGAAACTTTGAAAACAAGGTGCCATAAAACCATTTTGCACCAAAATATTTTATCACATGAAAACAAATTTTGAGCCAAAAAGGATTTAAGCTCAGTTGCATATCAGAACATTGTGATGCCATCCAAAAACCTCAAAAACCATCCAAAAGCACCTGCAACAATCAAAACTATACATACCAAAAGAAATAGAGTATATACAAGACAGGAACATTGTACCAGACTTATGCAGAGGGAACACTAGAAGCAAGCTGATTCTTGATGAATTTAATCAGTTGCACAGCATACGTCATGTCATTCCCTACACCATCTATCTCCACTTCCAACTTATGCTTCAGCATCTTCTTCATGAGTGAAGCAGAAAGAGGATATGGTGTATCTGCAAACATGTATAAGATCTTGCCAGTAAATGTTTCTAGCACATGAACACCAGAAAATGGAAACAATTTCCAGCTGCGGATAACCCACTCCTGTTGATCATTCCAAACTTCAACACTTGAACCACCAGTAGTAGACTCAAACAAAACATGAAGATCTCCCCACAAAATCAGTCCTGTACCAGCTAGAGGGTTGACTTCATAATGCTTAACAACCATTCCATATAACTTAGACAGATCCTGTCTATCAAGCAAGTGCAGAATCTCTCTAAGATGAGTAAAGTATTTGGAAGATTTATCAGTGAAGTATAAAGCATTGACATCACCCAAGCCAGTAGGAACAACTTCCCATGCAGCAAATACATGCCAAAAGAAAAGAGGGTCGGAATCATCATCAGAATCATCAGAGTCATCATTAGATAGCACTTGAATGAAGGAGTTATCAGGAGCAGTCAAATCCACTTCAGAAGATGACATCTTCCTTGTTGCTAGAGACTTCCTCCTGGTGCTATATGTCTTGATACCAGCAGCAGATGAATGACTTCTTGTCCTAGGTCCAGATGACCTAGAAACAGGGGGATCAACAGATGTATCAGTGTAGCATCAGGGGTGGGAAGAAGCCTTAGTGAATTGTAGAGGATAGCAGGTGAGTTACAAGAGTGACTGATGTACATTAGTAGTAACACCAGCAGATGATTGATGTGAAGCAGCAGGAACAGGAGTCTGTGGAGCTGCAGAGGATTTTGACTTCTTAGACTCAGGTTGTTCCACATCAGCACCTGGTCTTTTAAGTGACCTCCTTAGGTTCTGTGCTTGCAGATCAGCAGCAGCATTCCTAATCTTATCAAACTCAGCTTTGAGTTGATCATCAGTGAATGTCTTCACATATTTCAAAGTCCATCCTGTTGAATAAATTGCAGAGCTCTGATTTTTTACAAAGGTTCGCATAAAGTCCTTTTGTTGTGCAAAAGTCATTGGCTTATTTCTTTTCTCCTGCAACCGTTGTGCTTCAAACTTTCGTCTTCTCTCTGCAATAAGGGCAACCATCCTCTCTGCAAAATTGTCTTCATTAACATCAGGACCAAGTAGATCAGCAGTAAGTCCTTGATTTGCATGTACTTGTCCCATGATGTCTGACCAATCAGCATCTGTGTAATACTTGGCAGAATTGATCACATCCTCTTGCCTTTTCTTCTTCATTTCCTCTTGTACTCTAGCCAATTCAGCTTGTTCCTCTTCATAAAGTTTCCTTGCAGCCTCTGCTCCCAACCTGTCCTCCTCCATCTGTCTAAATGACCTTTCTTTGATTGGAGGATCTTCCTCCACCATTGGAGATTTACCCTTGTTAGAGGGATCAGCAGAGAAATCAGAAGCAGTACCAGTAGGAACAGCATTTCCATGAACAAATGCATCAGTGTGAATGGAGGAACTAGGAGGAAATTCAGTCGCTTGAGTGGCATCAGCAGGAACAGAAGAAGTGTCAGCAGCAATAGCAGCTGCCTTAGCTAGCTTGATCAAAGAATCCACATCTTGTTCCTCATCTTCCTCGTTGTCAGATTCACTTAAAATCACATTCCGTCCCCTTGCTTTGAGATTTGACTCCAAAAACTTCTCTCTCTTTACCAGCTTCCCCATCACATCCTTAAACAGTAGCTTGTGAGCTTGAAGCTCAGATTCCAAGCTTTCAATTTTCTTCCCATGTTCAGACACTAAAGTATACAAAGCTGTTAGATTATGAGGGTCCACAGCACCTCCTGAGGTTGTACCGTCAGGTGGAGCTGCAGTGGACCTAGAAGGAGAAGCAAAGAAAGATCCTCCCAAGCAACATCTGCCATATTAGGGTTAGGATTTGAATCATTTTCCTTTGAAGAAGACTCAACATGAGGGTCAGAAGTTGGTATTGGTCGGGGTGGTTTTGAAACTGGCTTATTCAGTTGAGAAGCTGGAGTAGTGGGTGTTGGTCTTGGTGATGTTGATCCATGATCATGAGGAGAAGCAGTTTAGTGCGCAGGTTCTGTAACAGTTTCATGGTCAGTCTGAGGGTTGGGTGGTGTTGCCTCCCCTGATGTTCTAACTGCAATGGCAGCTTGAGGAGGAGGGAGCATTGCAGCCACCAATGGCATATGGTCTCCATGAAAATTCAGTCTCATATTTGCAA